>JAEQBH010002276.1:0-81895 GCA_016808115.1 Tetrastigma voinierianum | reverse complement strand
TCTGAGATAGCTGCTGATTAATCAAAAGATCAGGTAAAAGTAGTTCAGAACATTTTTGTTTTTATTTGTAAGATATATCATTTATGTCTTTGAGTTTTTCTTTTTCTTTTCTTGGAAAATTAGTGGTTGGTTTTTGAATACTTTTCGTGATAAAGGTGGCAAATGTTTTTGAGTTGGATTCATGCTCATTTTTATCAATTTCTTGCTCGGTTCTTTTTCGTTCTACATTATTGAATTGGTGTTGATAGTGAATGAGTGAGAGTGCACATTTTTGTTTTCCTGAAATTTTGAAAATATATTATTCGATCCAAACCAACTATTGAAGGTCAAGCAAAAACTGTTAACTTCCTATTGTGGAAAAAAGAGCAAGTGGTTTTTCTTCATGGTAATTACTTAACAACCAAAAAAAAAAAGAACTTGCTGATGGTTAAGAGTTTTATGTTAAATGGCACTGATAATATGTTTTAGTAAAAGTAATTTGTTCAAAACAGAGGGGAGATTTTTTTTTAGCTGTGTGTGCAGTTTATATTAAGTTTTGCGTCATTTATAGACATGCTGGTTATATTATAAATGGGTGGTTTCCATTGGTTTTAAATGACAAATAACTAAACTTGAAATGTCCTGTTTTTGTGGACAAAACGTTCCTGTAAATTGCGTAGCTGCAAATCCTAACATGATAATCCAAAATCTTTAGAGTCATTTTGTCTCATCTTTGTATTATAAATTCAAACTTAATATAGCTTTTAACAAAAAATATTTTTTGTCTTGTGTTGATTTAATTAAAAAAGGTTAATTTGATGATTTTTGTTGGGATTGTTCATTTTTAAACTAAGTTATTCCATTATTTATAGACTGATAAGAGGGGTCCCAAGTTGGTTAAAGAAGAAGCAAACCTTTTTTGGATGTAAAGAGGGAAAAAAAAAGGAAGAATGAAAGAAAATTATTATCATAAATTATTTCCTTTTTACTAATTTAAAAATGTTCTCTTTTTTCCAAACAAAAATGGGATTATCTTTTTTTTTTATCCTTTTTATTGGTATTGAAGCATAAAAAGGAATATATTATACAGAAACTGCTTTTGTGATCGATTATGTTAATAACTAGGCATGTTTAAGTGTATTTTTTAAATAATAATTTAAAACTTTAGTCATAAACCGCAAGTACCCAAAATTTAGAACAGAAATTAGTTTCGAACTTTTACAGAGTAAATAAATTACACCTTAAATAAAATTTAAATGTGTGGATTCAAGTTTAGTAATTTTTAAAGTTAGTTTAAAAATTTAGTACACAAATTTATTTCTATCGCTAATTTGCTGCTTTACCATTCGCTCTAGTTTCGCTACTCTTTCTTTAATTATTATTCATAGTAATATTCTTTAAAAAGTTTTTTGTGTTTAATTATTTTAGATTTGTTGTTTGTTTGTTTTTTTTTTTTTTAAAAAAACAATCCTGCCTAATTCCCTTGTTTTTATATTAATACTGGAAAATATATATATATTTTCCTTCAACTTAAGCATAAATTTTAAAACCAAATATGAGAAATCATTGTTTAATAGGAAACTAAATGAATTAATTAAAGTATTTTATAAAAAAATAAATACTAAAATGATTTTTATGAATTTTCGTTTCATTGAATAAAAGATCGGTTGAAATATTCATTCTTTAACTTTATTATTATTCATGATAAGATTTGAATTTTTATTTAAGTATAATATGAATTAAATTTATAAAGTTTATACAATAAAATAAAATAGCTGCTTGAAATTATAAATTTCTTTGTACAAATAATTGTCACTGCATTACGATTTAATGCCATCACATGAACTAAATATAATGATCTTACATATAAATATATAACAAGGGAATTGTCTCGGGGTATGCATCCAAGAAATACAAACTAATAATTCAATTACATTACTAATAATAAGGAAAAAAACAACTATTTTTTTAAAAGAAAAATTCATTTTTTTTTTTTTAATTTTGATCAAGAAAGCATATATATAAACAAAAAGAGCACAAAGCTCCCGTGAAGTATACAATAGAGAACAAGGACTATCTCACTCTCACCTATACCCCGCCCAAGTCAAAACCCCACCAAAGAATTTAAGCTTATCGTAAAGATCATCTTAGCCCACCCCCACAAAGAAACAGAAGAAAGATTTCATCCTATGAAAGAGACCTCATTTTCAAAAACCACCCTATTCCTTTTCCAACCACGCCCGCAATACAAAGCGAGCCATCCAAACTCTCTTCCTTCTTGCCAACACTAACGCCGCTGCAGAATGGTAGCGTCGCAAACCGCACGGAACACCCAATTAGCTTCACTAATTGCCAGCAGAATATCCCATAACATCTTGGCTCTCGAACAACGCATGTTAGCCGGTCTATTGTTTCCTCATTCTCTTCACACAAAAGCACTCGCTTACTAAGGTAATCCCCTTTTTTCGGGATTGGCCCAACAGAAGACTTTACCCCGCAAGCTTCCTGCGAAAAACCCAATTTTTGGGAACGACGTGGCTCCAGATATCTACTGCGAAATCTAAAGCTTATGAGAAAAAACAAACATCGCCTACGACATTTGTTCAACTGAAGCCATCGCACGACTTTTTAGCAAAAGACGATCCTCTCGAATAGACCTTATCTTCTTACGTAAGAAACATGAACCTATCCACCTCTTCCATCTCTCCCGCCATTGTGCCGCCTATGAACACCTATATCAAATTTCAACCTCCATCGAGAAAAAATTCATTATTCATAACGACAACAATAATCGGCGCCTACACGACATCGCCCACAATTGGCCATCAGAGGCTAACATCAAAGATTCAGTCACATCCAAAGATCTCCATACTTCAACAAAACTTCATCTGTTTAATGAATCTTCGTCTTCAATAACCTTCAAAACTTCATCCTTTTAATGAATCTTCATCTTCAATAAACTTCATGAATTTCATCTTCAAATAAACTTCATGAATTTCATCTTCAAATAAACTTCATACGACTAAAGCTCATGCTTCCACCTTTTATGTTAATTCATAAGAGATACTACATGCTTTCAAAAAACTTCATTCTCTCTTAAACTTCATTTTCTGAACGAATCTTCAATATACTCTAATTCTCCACCTTTTATAAACTTATGAATTTCATCCTCGAATAAACTTTATGGAATCAAAACAATTTCTATTACCCAACTAATTCGAAATAAACAATCGTCTTAAATAAACTCCATGCTTCCGAAAAAACTTTTCTATTACGATAAAGCAAATATAAGGCTGGTTTTTTATACTGTGTCCAACTATCCGATCGTAAAATATTCACGTAATAAATACGCTTTTCTAATCGTCATTCCATATATCATATTCATTCGGTAAAACAAAGGCAGGTGACCATACCGCGTGAATTCACTCACGCTGAATCGCTGAAAGGTGATTGCCGACTCCACCCATCCCCGCAGCCCTGCAAACCTGCAAGATCTCATTGAAACTTCTGACTCTCTGGGTTTTGCTTTCTTCATACCTAACTCAACAATGGAAGATCAAAGATCGGTATCGGATTAAATGGATGAAAGAGACGAGGAAGATGATCATAGTTAAGACATCTAGGTGATGAATGAGATTCAGAAAGCAAGAATGGAGGATGAAAGATTCAAAACACAGGGAAAAAAATTAAACCCTAGGGAAAGAGAGATTGTTGATAAGGGAATGGCAGGAAGCGAGACCGCATGGAGGCGGCTCAAACCCTAGGTGAATGGGAAAGGGTGCCAACGATGCTTTTATTATTGACTTTACAGTCAAAGTAATACAATTTTTTGCTTTTTTTAAATATCAATCAAATACGTTAAACCGAAGTTTATTAATGATGTTAACTTTAAGCTTAAAACATCGTAGTTAATAATTTTAATTTTAATTTAAAAAATTTAAAACCATAGCTATTAATGATTTTGATAAAAAGTAAGGACACATTAATTTGGGTTTTTTTCTTTTTAAAATACATATTAGATTGCTATTTTTTTTAAATGTATTATTGGTAATTCATTTAAAAAAAAAATAGATGAGTAATCTTCTTGTCAATAATCAAAATAATAATCAAACTAGTCCTATCAATTTTTATGAGTTGGTAAATACGGTTATAAGGTTAATGCAATTTTCAATCATGAGGGAGACTATTATTTTGAAAAGAACTTTACTCACCTAATTTTTTTAAAAGTGATTTACTTTGACATTAAACGCTTTGTTTTTGGGAAAAAAAAAAAAGTTCCTTGCATCCGTAATACAATATATGTTCTAAGAATAATTGTAATTGTGATTTGCTTTAAAAACAAAAAACACACAAAAAAATAAAATAAAAATATATTCCTCAAACTGCCCTCTATTATATAAGATAATAATGGCTTATAATAGTTAGTTTTATGTTAATTAGAACTGGTAATTGGTCGATCAAATCATCGATCTATGATCTTTTCAGTCATGATTTAATCCGATTGAACCATCGATTCAACCTTTAAACTTGAATCGATAGTTTTTCTGATTCAATAACCTATCGGGTTTTTAAAATATTGATAATAGTAGTTGTGCTATATTATTGATAGTTGTGTATTTTTTTTTTATTAATTTAGTAAACTCATTTTCCCTTTTATTATTTAAAAATATTATTTCCAACTGAATTATTGATATAATTGTTAGTTGTCCTAAAGATACGGCCAAGCTGTTCAACCGTCCGTTACTTTTTAAAGCTGCTATGTTTAGACTATAAAACAAGTTTTACTTAGATAGTAATTTTATTTTTAATATTTATATTTTTTTTTTTTAATCAAAATTTAATATATTACGCATCTTAAAATTTTAATCTCTATATGAGAAACTTAACTTTTTATAATCAAGTACCTTCATTTTTTAAGTGAGAATTAATCCGAATAATGTGGGAATGTTTGTGTGAAATTATTTTTAAATAAAAGTATCTTTTATTTTATACAAATTCAAATCCTTCAAAATAAAAATAAAAATTTCAAATCAAAATGAGTTTCCTTTAAGTCCCAAAGAAATTGTGAAACTTCTTTTTTCTTAAATAAATTTATATTTTTGAATAAAATCACTTCTTTTTCCTTTTTATATATATTTTTCCTCAAATCATTTTGTTAATGTATATTAATAAAAGATATTTACGCTTTTTTTAATTAGAAAAATCTCTTTCAAAATAAAATAAATTTTCCTCAACTAAATTTTTTATTAAAATATTGTTAAAACAATTTTAACCAAATACATATAAATGGGTGGTTAAGTTTTGAGTGATTGCTCTATGTTGGTTATAAATGGGTGGTTTCCAATGGTTTAATCCTTAATGTCTCATGGTGGCCAGGTGCTCTGTCCAGTCAAATCAAATCGATCGATCGGACCGTTGATCAGAGATCTTTCTAGTTCCGGTTTAGTCCGATTTAATCATCGATTTGATCCCTAAACCATGAGTCGCTAACTTTTTCAGTTCAGTCATCGATCCGATTTTTAAAATATTAGCTTAGCCTCTTTTCGAAGATTATTGATGCGGAATAGCAACAAGGTAATGGAGGGATACATATAAAAACGTCTCTAAAAGTGTGAAGATAAATCCCCAACATGATGTCCAAATCCTCGATCATTTTGAATAATCCTCACATTATAACTAACATCTAAGTGCACGCTTCTAAGAATGTCTCTATAATTTTTTTTTAATAATTTTATTATATATCCGTAGATAAATTGAAATACAAATCCTTTATTTCTAAAATCATAAACGAATATTGATTGTTATTTGATGATTTACCCAAGTAAAAAAAGGTAAAATTGAATTTATAAAATAAGCACCTATGGTCTACGAAATGGGGCTTAAAGTACAAAGTGAATTAAATGATAAGTGGGCTAAATAGAATTTGAGCAAACTTAAGTCAAAAATGGGATTAATTGTGTTAGAGCCCAACAAGGCCTTAAGAGGATTTTGACTTAAAGACAAAAAATGGTCTAAGATAACCATTTGCCAAAAACGTTTTTGAGAGAGGGTTAAGAGGAGAAATGGGAGAAAAGCTAGGTATGAGACAAGATCAAACTTGGTGATTCCATTTTTGTTCAAGATTTTTCAAGAAGGAAGATGGAAGAAGCTAGAGAAAGTGATTTCAAGTGAAAAGAGGTAAGAACACAAGCCCTAGTTTTCCCTATTTTGTGATTTTGATCTTTGGGTTAGGAACAAACCCTAGCTTGGTACAAATGTGATTTTGTTTGGCTTGAGTTCGCTGTGGTTGATTTTTGCTCAAGGTCCTCAAATGGAGGAGTTTTGTATAGAGTGAAACGCATTGAAGTTTTAAGGAGTATGTTGCCAAAATCTTCCAAAACCCATATTTTTGTTTTGATCATAACTTGGTCATTTCTCATCTAAATTGAGTGATTCGAATTGCTGGGTACAATAGACGTCTAGGAGAACAAATCTCCCTGAAATAGGTATACCCAGATTTGGACCCCATTGGACCCGTAAATTGCTGAAGTGATGCTCGTTTCTACAAAATTTATGGTCCATCTGAAATGCTTATGTGTTTTGAAGGCTGGTATTTAGGCCATAGCCAGTTTCACTCATCCAAATTGAGTGATTGAAAATTTGCAAATTAGACTTCTAGGAGAATAATTTACTTGAAGGAAGTGTATGTAAATTGTTAACTCAAAGTGCCCAAAAAATTTTCTAAAGTGGGAGCTATGCAAGAACAATATGATTTTTGTTCTTTTGCAAATTGTAAAGAGTCTGACAGAAACGCAGAGTAATCTCGAGCTTTGAATGATTCAAATCGACGATTCTCTAGTTGAAGAAGAAACCTAACCATAAATTAAAATGAGTTAGGGAAGGAACCATTACCAAATTATGGAGTTAAGACCCCTGAAAATTGGAACACTAGTGTGTAATCAGTGAGCTTCAAGACATCACCCAGTGAGTCGGGCATACCGACTTAGCTTTGGCATTGTGCCGTGACTTGAGTTTGGGTGATCTAAATGAGATGGTTCTAATTCCTACTAAAAATAGACTCATAGAGCTAAAATTTTCTTGAAGGAATCATGAGCAAATTATGGCTCATGTGTCCCTAGAAAAATTTCTGCTAAGTGTAAGACGTAGACATAAACCTCCGACCAAAAAACTCATAGAATGACCTACTAATATGTGATTGACATTGTATTTGAATAGGGGTTGACGAGGAGGAAAGCCCCATTGAAGTCGAGATTCCAAAGATCGGAATCAAAGCAACGATTTTGGTTTGTTCTACCGACTTTTATTCCTCATTTCAAGTTTTTGCATGTTTGTTCTATCTTCTCCTATTCTCGTTTCAAGATTTGAACTATTTGTTCTAAATGCAAAAGCATATTGAATCTTGATTATTGATTTGAGAAAAGTATTTGCAAATGCCTGGTGATATGACAATTGCATGATTATCAAAATGAACTTTTTATACAAATGTACGTATTTTATTATATTTACAAAAAGGATTGAACGCCTTAATAGAATGTTAACCGCTTTATTTCAAAGATTAAGGATATATTGGCATACCAATAGGGGTCAAAATAGTCGATCGCGAACGACAGAGCTAATGTGTCACTCCGATCAGCGTACCCAAATGGACCGTGATCTAAGCAGGTTCACTAATTGATTTTTTTATACCGCCTCGTAGCCTCCAACGGGATCGCGGCCGGGTGATTCCGATATCCTGTATACTGAAAACATAGGTTAAATTCGTTAAGGGTAGAATTGAATTGAATTGTAGAAGTGAAATGAATTTGTGAGCATAATTGAATTGATTTGAGAAAATATTGGAATTGAAAAGCATGTTTGCCAATTGAAATGAAAAGAGCATTGTGAAATGCATGATTTGATTAATGCATGATTTATTGAATATGAAAGTGTATATTTGGGATGATCAATGAACTATAAATGATTGTATATAAAACAAGTATATGTATTGTATTGACATTGATCATCCAAAAGATTTGAAAGATCAATTTTTAAACTGTATGATTTGAATTAAACTAAACTCAAGAATGGATTGTATGAACCAATACATGGAAATGCTTAGCGATTGTTTACCAACGCACAGTGGATCGAGGATAGATAGTGATCGAAAGCGCACTCCAAGATCGAGGATCACGAAATATAAAGAAGGAATTAAGTGAGTATGCTCACTGTGCATTCATGTCATGTTTCTTTTTTAACTTTGATATTTTGCAAAAATATTTTGAACTCTGAATATCTATTTTGTAAATCATTTTGAAAAGGCATAGAATGCCTTCATTGTAAATTCATTTTGTTAAATGTAAATGTTTATGGGCTTGCTCTAAATTGAAATCGCCAAGAAAGATTTGAGAATGAAATGTATTTGATAAACCATTTTATTAATGGCTTTACGGTGTCCTGGGTTTCGGGTTCGGATCCGCTAATTGGGTCAAGCCGGGTTCGGGGGTTGCTACATTTATAAGGCATCGAGCCTAGGCGAGCGCTCTACAAAATGATTCTGAAAATTTTTGTGAATGATTTTGAAATTGTTTTATAACATGCATTGTACTTGCATATAAAGGATGACGGACTCGATGCATCTTGCCGGTCTTAATAGGTGAAACATGGATACATATCCTTTTAGGGTTGAGGATGACCATGGAATCACAAGACAATTCGCTAGTGTGGAAGGTGATGCCATCTCCATGTTCCAATCAATGAATGAACCTGAATTTGCCGCAGTGGTGCTATTGATATCCTCCAGCCAGCTAGCTCAGCGTTACAAAGAGAAGACAACCAACTATGTTGCCCCCTTCAACGACTGTACCATTGAGAGGATGCAAGGTACCACCGATAGATTTTCTAGACAGAAGATGATGAGCCTCTATATGCAGAATTGTCTCGAAGCGACCGAGCGAATGCTAAGGTAAATGCATTGTACAACGGCGAGAGTTTCGAATGTGCGACGCCTCTACTACAGATGAGGCTTATTAATGGTGGGTTTCTGTGACCAGGACTGCACCACCAGAGAGTATTACATGGAAGTTCTTCTTGGATGAATTCAAGAGGCATTATGTGGGTTGCATCTATTTGGCTAACATGAGAAGAGAATTTCATAATCTGAGACAAAGACAGATGAGTGTCGCTGCATCATCAAGAGAATTCATGACGGCTGAGCAAGTATGCTCCCGAGATACTTTAGAGAGTGAGGAAGAAAAAGTGTCGTAGTTTGAAGACAAATTCCTTTAATGACCATTATATTCGGCCCATGTCACAGGATTTTGCCATGATGATTTTTCCAAAATTGTGACATTTGCATTAAATGTGGAAAGAGTAAAGAAAGAGGAAAAAGAAAGAAAAGATAAAAGACAAGGAAAGAAAAATCTCAGTCAGTCCAGTTCACAACAACAACAAAGGAAGAGATTCAGGGACCATTGTGGTTCTAGCGTCACCCACAACCAGTTAATGATAGGAATACTACTCTATCTAAGACCATCACTAAGTAGTGCACCAAGAGGTGCTTCTAGGAGGACAAGATCATTCCCATTGTTGGAAAAATCATAAAGGAGAATGTTGGAGACTTACAGGTGCTTGTTTGATTTATGGATCCAAAGTGCATAGAGGGAGAGATTGTTCAAGAGCTCGTTCATTTATAGCACCCCAGACTGGGGGTACAACTTTAGTGGCACGGAAAGGCAACAAGAGTGTTGCATCACCAAGTGTTTCGAGACAAGGGACACAAACCTTGGGTAGGCAAGATGGTCGTGGTCTGTACTAGAGCACATGTAATGAAAGCAAAGTGGAAGATACCGACGCCCCGCATGCAGATAGTTGGCATTTCCAAATCTTTGATACTACTGTACATGCATTGATTGACCCTGGGTCAACCCACTCATATATTTGTACTGACATACATAGTGTGAAAAATTTACCGAGAAGTGGAACCGAGTATGACATCTTGGTGACAAACCCGCTCGGGCATAGTGTTATTGTGAATAGAGTGTATAGAGATTGCCCCATCCGAATACGAGAGTATGAGTTTCCTGGGGATTTGATCGAATTATCCTTTAAGGAGTTTGATGTGATTTGGGGATGGATTGTCGTCTCGACACCAAGTGACGGTGGGTTGTAGAATGAAAAGAGTAACTCTTTGAGAACAATCGAATGAGGATGAAGTATCCTTTCATCGCGAGAGGTCAAAACCACCTTCTAATGTGATATCCATGTTCACCGCTAGAAAAAATGGTGCGAAAAGGATGTGAAGCCTACGACTTATGTGATTGATATGGTAAAGGCAAGGCTTAGTGTATCCACATCCCCAATGCTAGTGACTGAAGAGCTGCCGGATTGCCCCCACGTAGGAGATTGAGGTTGCTATCGACGCTGTACCAGCCACAATCGACATCCATTACAATCGCATCGAATGGCTCCAACTGAGTTATATAGGAATCAAGCTTTAGTTGCAAGAACTCATGAAAAAGGGCTTATTCGACCAAGTGTATCACCGTGGGGAGCTCCCGTGCTTTTTGTTAAGAAGAAAGAGGTACACTTCGGCTATGTATTGATTATAGACAATTGAACAAGTTGACCGTAAAGAATAAGTATCTGTTACCCAAAATTGATGATTTGTTTGACCAACTGAAAGATGTAAGTATCTTTTCGAAGATTGACTTGCGGCCTGGGTATCATCAGCCTGAGAATTTAAAGATGTGGATGCATAAACGGTAAGTTTAGAATGCGATATGGACATTATGAGTTCCCTTGTAATTCCGCTTTGGTTTGACAAATGCTCCAAATGGGCTTTATGAACCTAATGAATCGTGGTTTTCTCCGACCGTATGTGGATCAGCTTTGTCGTGAAGGTTCATGTATCGACATTCTCGTGTATTCAAAAGATCGAAAATCAATATACACACCTTCGTAGTGTTGTAGACTTTGAGAAAGTGAGCGCTTGTATGCAAACTGAGCAAGTGTGTGAGTTTTGCTGAATGAAGTATCCTTTCGCGGCCATTGTATCGAAAGAAGGAACTGGAGGGATCCAAAGAAAATAGAAGTAGTCATTTAATGGAAGCCACCAAATGTTACGGGCGCGTATTTCCGGGACCGCGTGTTACTACGTAAGACGGTTAAGGGGTTGGCGATTGCAAATTTCCATTGACAGACCGCCTTAAAAATGTGAAATTTGAATAGGGTGAAGAATGTCAAAGAAGTTTTGATAAGCTGAAAGCATTCTTAATCGAGGCCCTGCTCTACTCAATGACCACAGAAGGAATATGTGATATTTATGACGCTTCAATTAAAATGGACTTAGATGTGTCCTAATGCAAGAGGGTAAAGTAGCAGCCTATGCTCACGCTTGAAGCCGCATGAAGAACTACCCCACGCATGATTGAATTGAATGCGAATTGTATTTGCAATCGAAAAATTTGGAGACACATTTGTGATGAGCGCCTAAAACACTCGATATTACCCGCACGCTCTTACGCTGCTTATTTTATATTTAAATAAAGTAGTTTTTGTGGTCGATACCTTGATTTGGTGATTGTGCAGTGCAATTGGTGCAAAAAAGGCAGTTTTGGAAGCAATTTGGAGCAAAGCAGGAGGCGCAGACAGGATGGCTGAACGTCAAGGGATGAAACCTAACGCCGCGACGCCCTAACGCCGCGGATGTTCCAATCGCCGCGACGCAACGCCGCGACGCCGCAGCTTCTCCTCTCAATCATTAAAAGGCAAATGGGAACGAATTCGAGGGGGATCGGAGATCAAGGAACATACGAACTAGGGCACGGAAACCAGAGCAGCAGTGACATTGATCTCGAAGAAGAGCCCGTGATTTGTATTGTTTCTTCGTTTTGGACAATAGAACTGATGTTTTATATATCACATATTGGTATTTTCTTATTCAGTATGTTCTAGATCTTTACCTAGGGTCTTGTTGAACCCTGTCACGTTTGAATGGATTAAAGTCAGTTAATTTATATTATTCATTGATTTATGATTCATTATTATCCGCTTTACATCTCGTGGATCAATTACATAGTGATGTTTTGGGCTAACATTAACATGATCATACTAGAGATCCGATTCGAGAGATGAGGATACTCTAGGGATATGAGTAGAGCACTTTTGGTTGATTCAGAAATAGAGATATTCCTGATTCGAAGGTACTAAGGTTAGAACATTTAAGCATTTTAGTATCGAGCTGGGGCAGAGATACACTCAACTCTACTAATGTAGATAGCGAATACACCTCGAGAGGGTATCTCAGAAGCAAGATCACCTTGCCATTAATAAATCATAAATAGATCGACAATATCATCTTTAGAAATAATCCATCGAAAGTATGTGGGGAGACATAACCCTAGTTTCCAGTTTACATAGTAATTCAATCAGACAACAGTTTATTTTACTTTCGACATTAGTACCTCTTTACACAATACGTGCATCCGTATAATATTTGAAAGCAAATCTGTGAGGCTTCAACTCACCTATCCTCGTGGATCGATATCTCGTACTCATTAGTACACTATATTACTTAGGGCTACGCGCGGTACTTACGACATAGGTGTATATTTTACACACCATGTTTTCGTCACAAGTTTTTGATGCCATGTCAGATAGGTTTAGAGTGATATAGAGAATAAAGCAATTAGATATTAATTCCGAATTTTTTGTTTTTATTTAGTATTATAAGTGTTAGTAATTTGGTCGTGGTTGTTGCGTGTGTGATTGCAAATAGATTCTGCTGAGTACATGCGCCGACGAGATCAAAGTTAATTAACATCCGTTTGATCCTCGAGCCGTAAAGAACTTACACGTAACACGCCGAGAACAGAGAACTGAACAACTCAAAATTTAGCAAACATGGAGAACAATGAAGAGCAGGATCTTAGCATTGAGCAAAACGAGACCCGTGAGAGGCCGCAATGTGGGAATAACCCAAGGAATCAAGCACCTAGGCCGCGATTCACCCAGATGATCCCTCTCATGCTGGCTGGGGAGTGAGTTTGCTCTACCGCCCACCGTTAACTCATAACTATCGAAGACCACCTATTCAGCAAAAACAACCGCGAGTTAAAGTCGCCACTTTAGTGCATGCTTCAAAACATCTTGTTTACCAAGCTGCCTAATGAGAACTAAATATGACCGACCAATTTTCTTGAAGTTTGCGATACGATCAAGTACAATGGGGTTACTGAAGAGGCACTCAGGTTGAGATTGTTTCCACTCTCACTAGGAGATAGAGCCAAGCATTGGTTAACAAGTTAGCCACCAGATTCCATTACCTCATGGAACGATTTAGTGCAAATTCTGACCAAATTCTTCCCACTCTCGAAAATTGCACAACTTGTGCAAGAGATCACTTTCTGGGCAACTAGAGGTGAGAACTCGCAGGCATGGGACAAATTTCACGAATCAAGCATAGCGCCCACGCCACAGATCGACCAGATGGATGCGTGTCCATACTTTATAATGGTCCGAGGAACGAACGAGAATAGTGATTGATGCCTCTACCGAGGAGCACTAATGAAGAAAACCACGCACTGCTTATGAAATTCGAAGATGTCGCATCAACACAAATCAATGGCTCAGGAGGAAGAATGGCACCAAAGGAAAGCCATGGGTGGCAAACTGATAATGAGGTTCTCAATAATCCGGTTAACGGCAAGTTAAAATAAACTTACTAAGCAAATTGATCAGACAAAGAAGGAACTCCGCGAATGCCGCATGCACTAACCCATGGGAGTTGTGTGAATTCTGTGGAGGACAAAGACACAGCAATGTAATGTCACGAAACCAAACAGATCAGCCCAAAGATGCGTCGAGGTTCAACTGTGAAATAATCACGAGCAAGGATGCGATGGGGGGGAAACAATTATCGTAATCAACAAATCAAGGCCAAGGGTGGCGAATAATCGAATCGTAGTCGCCGTGAATAATCAAGGCATGACGGAGGAACAATCGTAATAATATGCCATCAAACCGAGTTAGCGAACCACTCGGAAAAGGTGGACTTAGAACAAGCCCCGCACAGATGCTCAATTTCCCACACACCATTTTATGAACAGACTAAGGCGATTATGCGTTGAATGTGCCACCCAATTAAACAATCAAGCAGTCATGAATGAGGAGCTTGAGGTACAGATGGTCAAGGTCATTACTGGGTAGTGCAATGTGGTTCGCTACTAAGCATCCAGGTAAACCCTAGAGGAGAAGGGCAAAGAGCATCGAAAGGCTATCACTCTAAGGAGTGGAAAAGGCTGGAATCCCGAGCCAAACTAGTGGTAAGAGAACTGAAAATTAAGGAGCAAGACCAAAGCATCCCAAAAGACCAGATGCAAGATGAGCAACCCAGAGTTATGAGAGCAGCCAAGGATAATAAAAGCAGGGAAGCAACCAAGAAACAGATAAAAACAGATGAACCTGTCATACCCATCCCTGTATCCTCAGAGATTGAAGAAAGGTAAGTTGGAGAAGTAGTTGCAAAGTTTCTCACATTTTCAAGAAACTACATATTAATATACCTTTGGAGGCCAGAACATGCTGTTACGTGAAATTCTATGAAAAAGATCTGGCGAGTAAGAAAGCTAAAGAATATGGGACCATCGCTTTAATCGAGAGGAATGCAAAGGCCATTCGCAAAAGAAGCTTCCCCCAAAACTTCAAGATCCGGGTAGGTTTGCTATACCGTTCTCTATAGGGAACCGGGTATCGGGAAAAGCCCTGTGTGACTTGGGAGCAAGCATCAACTTGATGCCGCCGATGTTTAAAAGGCTAAAGTTGGGAGAGAACCAAAATCGACCACACCGCCTTGCAACTTGCGTATTGTGTCCACCAACATCCCTGGGATAGTCAAATGTCCTAATAAAGTTGCAATTGTCCTTCCAAAGACTTCGTCATTCTCGATACGAGGAAAGATTCCACCCGCTTCCCATCATACTTTAGACCCTTCCCAATACTGAAAAGCTCAAATCAATGTGCAAGAAGGTGAGCTCAAATGAGAGTCCAAGGAGACGAGATAACTTCCATGTATCTCCGTACCCCATGACAAGGACGACTAAACAAGATATCCCTTGAATCCCCACTACACGTAGATTTTGCATGCAATGCGAAAACCCTGTGGATGTCTATTCCGCACGTAAAGACACCGAGGAAGAGTGAAGGGCACGGAATCAAGAATATTTCATCAATTCTTTGAGTATCGGTGAGATAATATGTGAGATGCGTAAGCATTTCAATTCCCTTCTAAGCATACAACACATCGAGATTCAGGGCCAAGCTACCCAAGACAACATAGCGCTTCTTGGGAGGCAACCCGAGTTTTTCTTGCAATTTTCCCTTCTCTGAGTTAAATTTTTTACTGTCGCCAGCTATGTTGGTTTGCCGATTTGTCCGCACTCCAGAATCTCGTCGTTTACTTTCGGCTCGCGAACGGTATCGGAGAGGATCCGTTTATGCAGAGCATTACAAAAGTCCAGAGAGTCACATTCACAAGAGGGGAGTGTCTCTTATCTTAGACATGGGCTGCTTAATGTGCATTTTGAGCCTTCTCTATAACATCGCGACGTCAATTTTAATTTCTTCCTGAACGCCATGACGTGAGATTCCAACGCCGCATACGATTTTCAGTGCTCTCTCTGAACGCCGCGACGTTGGATTCCAACGCCGCGACGCTGATTTTTTACATTCTTTGGCACGCCGCACGCGGAGATCCCAAAGTCGCGACGCTGATTTTCACCATTCTAGAACGCCGCGACGCGAGCTCAAACGCCACGACGCTGGTAAATTTACTGAACGCCGCGACGCGTTCAACGCCGCGACGCTAGTTCCCCGCTAAGGCTCATCACCTTCATTTTTGTTCTACCCTACCCCATTATCACAAACCTAAATTTCTCCCCCGTGTCGACTTTCCACATCGATCCTTGCCGGAGTTCCCTACCACACCGGCCTGATGTCAAGATTCGGGTCCGACACCCTCTCTCTCCAGACACCACCGCACTCACCACACCATCTAAACCCAATCCACTGCCCAGGTCTTGCATTCACACTACACTCCACTTAGGTCTCGCACTGGTCCAGTCAACACCTTAGGTCTAGGAGTCCCCATTTAGGATCACATTTAGGGTCACATTTCGGTTTATTTTAGGTTTGGTCACATTTAGGGTCACTGGTGCACTTAGTTAGTCTAGTTGGGAGTGTACTCTAGGTGTTATTCAAATTGTCTAGGCCAGTTGGGTGTGCCACCTTGGTGTCATTCCCCTACATTCCCCCCCTAGGAGTTGGGTCATTCTTCCAATGTCCGAAAGAGGCGCAAGTTGTTTACTGCTTGTTCCGCTGAGGACCACCCCAAATTACGATGTCACGCGTTCATGAACGATAGGCGCCGATCGGTTCGCACCATCCGCAAGAACCGCTCGCTTATCACAGTGCGCTGGTTTTCATCACCCCGACGACTTTTTCCGCAAAACTATTAAGGCTAAGGGATGGCGAAGCACTTCGCCAACCACCTCATCCAAATACTGGCGAGTGTGGTGCGAGAATTTTACGCCAATCTCGCCCCCCACGTCGTCAAGAAGGTTTGAGTGAGAGGTGTTTTGGTCAACTTCAGTGCGGAGTCGATCAATCACTATTATGATCTTGCCCATGTTCCCTGAGCCGCTTGACGGGCCACGAAAGACCTACCACCCCGAGGTCATCTCTGCCCTCGACTAGCCGGCAGGAGTGGAAACTCAATAGTGAGGGCTATGTCATTCCACTTCAAGGCAAGCATTTGGGCGATATCCTCAGGCTGGCACATCATCACGTCGCCTCATTCCTGCTTTGACGAACGTGTGTGAAGTGACCACCAAGCGTGCCCTGCTCAACTACGCCATCATTCAGATATTCCTTGATGTGTCGGGCAAAGTTATGAGGACGCCATCCCTCCATAACCGGACGCTTAAGATGAATTTGGGGCACCCTTTCCTCATCTATGGCTTATGCAAACGAGCTGGGGTGCCCTTAGATGACAATGAGGCGTGGTTACACTCATCAAGGCCATATCCGTCAAGAGGGACAAACCGGGTGTCCCACGATATGAGGGGGCCTACGATTCTGGCCATGAGCCCTCGGACGAGGACGAGCTTCACGACTATCAGGCCCGTTTTGGACCCCTGGGCGATCCCCAGGGTGACATTGGGCAGTCCTCGTCCCACCCACCTCCACCACCACCATAGAAGCCCACAGAGGCAGCTCCCTCCAGTCCCTCACCCGACCTCGAGGACCCTGCTCTACTTCATCGAGCTTTGATGCATTGTGGATCTAGACCTGTGAGCACCGAAAGTCCTCATCATTAATGTGATGAGGCACTTCATACGATATGCGTGACAAAGGTTGGCCAACCAGGCCACGATTCTTCAACAACAAAGAGTCCCTCTCCAGTGCCCAAATTTTGCTCGCCTCCTGCCTTCCACCACCGCCACCGCCTAATCGCCACCACCGCAGCGGACCCGTCGATCACCAGGGAGCCCTCTTCACCCCATCGTTTCTACGCAGACACCGATATTTTTGTTTGGGGTGGGAGTGGTGATCAGAAGTTTTATTAGATTAGTACTGCTTTGCTTTGATTTTCGATTATGCCGTAGTTTATTTTTATTTATGCATGTTAGTTTATATCACAGAGTTTATATTTCAGAATTGCATTTTTACGATTGCTCATCCTAGGATATTGAGTTTTGTGTTTAGTCATGTTTGTGTTTTAGGTAGTTTATATACATGTGTAGTGTAAGACCCGAGAAAATTCCAATTTTCTCAAAAAGGGTAAAATCGTAATTTCGGTAAAAATCCGGAATTTTTCTAGATCTCGGACGACGAAACGGACTTCTCCATTGAAACTGCCTCGAAATTTAGCTATCACTAAGCCTAATTTCGTTAGGATTCGATAAGGGTCGGATTTCACGCTGGCGCGCGTGCCTGACGACACATGGTGTAACACCCCAAAATATACCCTAGTCGTTTTCGACATGTTTAGGGTATTTTGTAAGTATAATTTAACCGTTTTGTGTTAAATGCTAAATATAGAAACGAGAGACCCGAAAAGTTATTGTAAAAACTTAAGGACAAAATCAATTTGTCCAAAAAGGCCTAAAAGACATGAATTGATGAGTTTGAGGCCAAAAATGAAATAAAGGAAACTTGGAATACAAATAGCCAAGAGTTGAAGGCTTGGGTGCTAATTAATGAAACTTAACCCAAAATGGGTTTTTGGAGGACCAAACAAGGCCTTAGTAAACATGTGGTTTAAAAGACCAAAGTTTGTCTCATTTTGGGGAGGAAAAAACGTGAAGGAGGAGGAGAAGAGAAGAGGAAGAGGAAGAAGATGGAGGAGCCAAGATCAAGCCAACAAGGTATGGAAACTCACCTTGATTATGAATTCTATGAGATTTTGGTATGGAACTTTGGATTTGTGTATGGATCTTTGGTTTTGTATGGTTATTATCTTGTCCAAAACCTAGGGCTTTGTTAGAGCGAAATCCTAACCAAAGATGTATTGAAATTAGGGTTGTTAAAACTCTAAATGGCACAAGATAGTTGTAGAATCCTCTCTTAAGTTGATTCATGATTAATTGTGGGTAGAATGAGTTAGGGTTTAGAGAACCCTAATTAATATCTGTTTTTGTTGAGGATGGGTCATAACCTATATTAGAAGTTGGCTTGGAAGAAATTCATGAAAGAATTTTGAAGAAACATATGAAATTGAAAGATGAATTGACTAGAAAGGAGATTACAAGGTGAATTAGAAGTGTTTTTGATATGTGTTTGAAGAGTAGAGTTGATTGGGTATCAAAATATGGAAATATGGAACAAAAATACACATTTGGGGCACTTTTCGGAGACTTGTACCGGTACAATTTGAACTTGTACCGGTACATCTTGTGTTTTTGGTCATTTTTATTAATTTGTACCGTACATGTTAGATATGTACCGGTACAACTGCTTCGCTCCCGCCGACTGGCTTATTTGCCATAACTTCCCCATTTCTTATCCGATTTGAGGACCCAAGTGGCTACGCAGTATTGACTTCAAGGAGAACCAAACTTTAAGATAAGGCATCGTTTCAAATTATGATCCTAAGTGGCCTATAACCACTCAAAGTGGGGGCCATGTGCAAGAAAAATTCCTGCATCAGCTTTTGACATAGAGTACCCGGTTGTTTCTTTGACGTGCATTTGAGTTTCTATGGTTCGAATTGGGTGATTCCAGTTGGAATAGAACCCTTAGCACCTTAGCTTTAAAATAGTACAATTACCTAGAGTCAAATATGAAGTTAAGACCCTGGAAAAATTAGTAATACAAACTGTCACTAGAAAAATCGGTAAAATGACTAGTTGGCATGAAAATGCCATAACTTTAGTTTGGATGATCTGATTGGATTGATTCCACTTCCTAAGTAAAGTAGATTAATAGAGGAATAAGAATATATGAATGATGTGTGATTCCACATACATCATACTTCAATAAGAATATGAAGTGCCATATATGTAATAGGCATGGAAACAAGGAAAATGTAGAAAATGAAAATGTAAAGATGTGTTCATGAAACATGAAAATGATTATGGAAAATGAAAATGGAAACGAATTGAAACATGATTGGGAACATGCGAGGCAATATGTCATGAATACATAATGTGGTTAAGGATATATGATTATTATCACATATAAATCTAAAATGATGGGGCAAATGAAGCGTAGCATAATGTTTAAATGAGAATATGAATGAGTATAGGAATGAGCATACGTGAATGAGTATATAAACCAGTATAATGGAATGAGTATATGAAATGTGTACATTGATTGAGTATATCTTAAAAGGATAATACGAAAGGATATTGGGAATTGAAATGTGATTATGATTCCGTTATGAATGTTAATTGTGAAATATATATAAGCATATATATATTGATTTGAATGATTGTTATTTGAAATGTTTGTCATACATAAATGATATGAAGACAAAATGCGATTGTGATTGGTTATGAATGCTAATTGTAAAATATATATATATATATAAGTATATATATATATATATATAGAAGAGAGCAGGTATATATATATATATATATATATATATATATATATATATATATATATATATATATATATATATATATATATATATTGGATTTTGAATGATTGTTATTCAAATGTCTGGTCACACGATGCATGTGTGCATGTATTTGAAACGATAAGCGAAATTACCGCGATAAAAGTAAATTGATTTGAAATGTATCATTGGTCGACCGATATGACGGATTCACCAACCTAATTGGCCATGAAGGTAACCGTATTTGTTCAATGCGAAATCACATTGCTACCGGTCGACGCATATGACAGATTCACCAATCGAACTGGCCGTGAATGCCTAATTTCAGTCGCATGAGACTTTAACATTAACGCAAATCACATTATCATCGACGATACATGACAGATTCACCAAATCACCGTCGAATGTCTAATTTCTATAGTCATATGTGAGACGGTAATATTGAATGCGAGATCACATTGCTACTGAATGACAAATGCATGTGATTCAAAGAATCGACCCATCATGAATAAATTTTATAGTTAAAGTGAATCATACTATGTATCGCGAAATCACATTGCTAATGATCGACAAACGTATTGCGGATTCAAGAAGTGAACTGGCTGCGGAATGTCGAATTCTATAGCCAAATGTGAGATGGTGATATTGAATGTGAGATCATATTGTTATCGACGACAAATGTGATGTGATTCAAAGAACTAAATCGCCATGAATGTCAATTCGCGCTTAAAGTGAATCATAACGAATGCGAAATCGCCACTGCCATCACATACGCATGTGATTCAAGAAGTGAATCACGTGAATGCTGACTTTATAGCCATATGTGAGACAAAGAAGGACTCGAGTGTGAAATCACATTGCTACCGAATGACAAATTAGTATGCAGATTCCCCAAGTGAATCAATGTGAATGCTCGACTTTATAGCTATATGAAATCACCAACCGATAAGCCAAAAATATATTAAGAATTGTATTGTTTAAGTATCTTTACATTACACGGATACAGTAAAAAGGCATCATTTTGTAAATGCATTTTATGAATGTAAATGTTAAGGGCCTTAACAGGTGTTTATGGACGTTCAAAAGAAGTGCTTTCTGTAATAAAAGTCTAAAATGGAATAAATATAAACAAATATTTTGGAAAGATAATTGAAAATGTGACCGAGTAAACTGGCTCCAAATTTGATCCGCCTAACCGATCAAGTTCGGGATTCGGTCGCTACACTTTTTGAAAAGAAAAATTTAATAAGACGAAATAAATGTTTTGATTTAAAACGTCGGAGTAAACCGGGCTCCAGCTTGGATCCGCCAATCGGATCAAGTAGGGGATTCGGGTTGCAACACTTTTGAAAATGAAAATTTATAAAACGAAAACAAAAGGATTTAATGGTATCCTGTGATCAACAATGTAATTTCTAAAGGAGCTGATTAATGGCTTCGATCGTGGAGTAGACAAAGAGCCCAATATGTATTGGTATTAGTCTCCATTTGAACCTGTAGGAAATTGATATGATTTGATTTTTGCTCAATCGCCATTGTATACGATAAGTTTACTTTGAATATGATTTGATCTATCATACATGTAGTAGATATGAGTTACAACCGTAAAAGATATGATACAGAGTACATGAACAAGATAATGATAAGGAATCAAAAGAATAAAATCTACATGTATAATATAATATGAGTTAGAAGTCACATAAGAATAGACTGCTATATGCATAAGTATTAGTAAATGTAAAAAGATAGTGACTCCGCGATTATCATATTGGTCGTTACCGTCTATATGTTCCCACTAAGCGTAAAGCTTAGCACGTGTCTGGGTCCGTAGGTAATCAAGAGGAGATAAAGAGGATAAGACATTCCACACCAACCGTGACGGGCCATCTCGTAGAGCAGCTCACCAGCGACCGTTCGCGATCTCCGAGATGTCAGATTAGATATGTATATGTATTTATATGAATGGACTTAGTATATGTGTATAAATTTTAATGGACACTATTCCTGGTAGTTCATTCTAGGAACGAAACGATCATTTGGTCACAAAAAATATTGTTCAGATAAAAAAACAAAACAAAAACAAACAAAAACAGTAAGAAGTCCCAAGTAAAGGTTTCAGACTCAAACCTATTTCATTCTGCACCTGGGTCGGACCGGGAATCGGGGCGTGACACATGGCAAGGTAAGGAGATGCCATATGGCACCATAAGAGAGTGACACTTGGCAAAGCCATGTGGTCCACTTGAAAGAATGGCTCACAATGAGCCATGTGTGGGAAAAGGAATTCCATGGCCCATATGAAGCCATGTGGTGATGATGTCATTAAGAAATAAGAAAAAGAAATATGGAAAAGGGAGAGCCACACCTTTAATTTGAGGAAATGGGGAGGCAATTTCCTCCCTTTGACCGGATGTGTGGTGGCTCCAAAAAGGGTGAGAAAATGAGGAGAAATGAAAGGGAAATGAGATGAGAAAAGAGAAAAAGAAAAGAAAAGCAAAAGGAAGAATAAAACAAAGGAGAAGACCAAACGTAAGGAGGAAGAAAAGGAAAATATCCAAGAGCTTACTTTCATTTGGTTTTAGAGAGAGAGCGTCCTCATTCTCTCTAGATTAGAAGTATCCAACCGTCTGACTCCTCTGGTGACAAGAAGGAAGTTGTTCTACACCGAGAGGACAACGCGTGGATTCCCGCTTTTAGAGTTTCTTCAAACTCCAAGAGCAGAGATATTTTCCTACTTGGTTTACTTTAGCCAAAGGCTTTATAAATGGTAGGGTTGCTTATGGAAGGCCATGAGGCCATGGAAATTAGTTCAGCCTTAGACTAAGGGGTATGGATTTCACGACCTGCCACTGGACCGTGGGAGTTAGGGTTTTAATTAGGTTCTAAAGTTTCTAGGTGCTGTGGCTTGTCAGGTGACGATAATGTCGAACCAAATCGTCTATGTTTGCAAAGGACTGCACTCTCGTCAACATCCAACTCGAGACCTAGTTTGTGTGTTATAGTTTGCTTGAATAATACGCAGAATAAAAGTACATGCTGACACATATACGCTTCATGTATTAACATGGGTTGCATGGAGGTATATTATATGTATAAATTATAATTGTCCATGGTATGTAAATGTTTCATGTAGTGCTCATTCATGCATGTAACCTGAGAAAAATGCATTGGCATCTTGCATTACATATGCACGGTCACATCGCGTCAGGTCGGGTGTGGGTGCAGGGAAAGGTTTATTCACCGCAGCAGGAATGGGTCAGAACTCAAAAATGGGACAAAGTCCAAGGTAGAGATTCACGAGCGTGTAAAATGATCAAATGATAAATTACATGTTTCACGGAGTAAGTCGTAGATCCCCCCGTGGTGAAAGTCCAAATGTTATTCACTGCTAGACATGAATCCCTGGCCAAGGCCCCATCTGCAACCCTAACCGTGGCCCACAAAATAAAGGAAAGAATTTGATAAATAAAATTGGAGGGTCATTCCAATGGTTAGTCAGTAAGTATAGTACACGAGGATTCTGTTTTAGTCACACTCTGGCGCCAAGTGTGAGGGAGCTCGTGGGACTGCAGGCATAAGGGTCGCATCTCATGCATGATATAGACATTTCATAATAGAAAATAATTGTATGGAATGTGATTGTTTGTTTATATATGCCATTGCATATGCATTTGTGTGGGGAGTAACCCTTTAGGAAAACTTTCATCGGGCTTTGCTCACCGCTGTGGACACCCTTCAAGTACGTGGACCATCCAGTGAGACTACAGACGCAGAGAGATAGCTTTTGAGAAGGAAGTCAAATGTGGCTTGAGTAAATTTTTGTACTTATGTATAACCTTTTGTAAATTGCATGTAAACTATCAGAATATAGTTGATTAATATTATTTTGAGTATTGGCTTATGGGCCCAAGAGGCCATTGTTACTCAGGTATGCGTCTCGTGATACGAGATGTATAGATTTCCGTAGGTTGACGGGTGGTCAACGGACACCCCGGTTTTGGGGTGTCACATGTAGTGGTGTCGTGTCTAGGGAACTGCATATGTGATGCCATGCTTTAGAGTAGGGAATCAAATTTTTAGCCGAACCCACTTGTGTCAATAAAGAAAGCAAGTTGCATTGGTCGTTGAATGTTCGGAATGAAGTCTATTAGAGGAGGAGGCACAGTGAATCACTGTTATTCAAGAAACCATTTCTCAATGAGCCTATCACACTCACACAAATGATCTCTAGGTTATGCATAGGAAGCGAGCCCAACTACTAAGGTTCAACAAACTCGAGTCTTTAAATACTTCAAAGAGATGGGACATCGTGAATAAAGAGGATTGCCTTCGAGCCCCAAAAAATGAAAAAAAAATTAAAAAAAAAAAGAAAAAAAGAAAAGAGCTATGACTTATTTAGGTAATGTGGACAAGTGGAGCTCAACTAATCCCGCATACCGAGGGGCATTTCAAAGCCCAATGCTCCCGAGCCAACCGGGCCGTGAGTCATTGACTTCACCGCCCGCTACAGGAAGCCTAAGATGGAAGTTTCCCACAAACTTAGGGCCCTTAGGTTTAGTTGAGTGTCTCTAGGTGACGCTCTCGAGGGGAATCAATGCCCTGCCCTTAACCAACCGGGGTAGGAGTCACCAACTAATCCTCACATACGATACTAACATAAACTTATGAGCACTAGTTTTGTTCTATGTAGTGAGTAGATATATTAGATATTGCAAACGGTGCTCTTATCCTTTTAAAGCTGATTTTCTCCCAATTATGCGAGTTGAACTCAAGTTTGGGGGGGCGAACTACTTGTGAGATCATTTCTTTGATACGCACATAAGATCACGGAAAGTGCCATTGAATATGTGAGGCTCAGACACTCTGGCGACTTCACCGAAGTTCAACCTAGTTCTTCGAAATTCCGAACACACGGCGTAATCCCGTGAACTTCAAATAGAACGGCAAAGAGGTGCGAGCCTACCTAATTCCCGATCCTCTCTATCAGCATCGCAACATGATCTTCGTGTTAGATTATAGTACAAAGTGTGTTAGGTTAGAGCTTCGCCTCTGCTTGGGGACAAGCAAGAAACTAAGTTTGGGGTGTGATGAGGCTCAAAACACCAGATATTACCCGGCTAATGCCTTTACGCTTTTTTGTGTTTATTTTATATTTAAATAAGTAGTTTTTTGTATCGGATACCGACGGTGATCGTGTGTACGCAGTGCAATTGGTGCAAAAAGGGCAAACTTTTGGAAGCAATTCGGCTGCCAGTGAGGCGCATAAGGATGGCCGGACGTCGCGGCGCCCCAACGCCGCGAAGGTTGGGATCGCCGCGACGCTCAACGTCAGGATGCCCAACCGCTGACGTTAGCGAAGTTTCTCCTCTCAATCACAGAAGGCAAAATGGGAACGAATTCGAGGGGGATCGGAGATCAAGGAACGTACGAACTAGGGCACGGAAACCAGAGCAGCAGTGACATTGATCTCGAAGAAGAGCCCGTGATTTGTATTGTTTCTTCTCGCGGACAAAAGAGAACCGATGTTTTATATATCACTATAGTTGGTATTTTCTGACCAAAGATGTTCTGTATCTTTTACCTAGCCCGTTGAACCCCACACGCTTTGAATGACAAAGTTTATTAATTTATATTATTCATTGATTTACATTCATTATTATCCGCTTTACATCTCAGATTCACTACATACATGTTTGGCCAACATTAACATGATCATACTAGAGATCCGAGATTCCGTAGATGAGGATAATTTGTAAGGATATATGAGTAGAATGAAATTTTTGGTTGATTCGCAACAGAGATATTCCGATCCCGAAGGTGGCAATTAAGGTTAGAACATTTAAGCATTTCGGAGTATCGAGTTGGGGTAGAGATACACTCAACTCTACTAACGAGATAGGCGAATACACCTCGAGAGAGGGTATCTCGTAAGCAAGATCACCTTGCCATTAATAAATCATAAATAGACTGAATAATATCATCTTTAAGAAATAATCCATCGAAAGTGGCAGGGGGAGACATAACCCTAGTTTCCATTACATAGTAAATTCTAATCGTATCGTTGTGTGTTTATTTTACTTTCGCACATTAGTACCCTTTACACAATACTTACATCCAAATATAATATTTGAAAAGCAAATCAGAAATCAACTCACCTATCCTCATGGATCGATATCCGTACTCATTGGAAAATAATGGACATTTGGGGCGACAAGGCACTTGCGCACATAGGCATATTTACACACCACGCCGGGCCCGCAATTTGTGGCGGAGAAAATGTTTCATCTACACCGATCATAAGAGTCTTAAGCATTCGCCTCACAACGAGAGCTTAACTTGAGACAAACGAGATGGATGGAGTTAATAAAGACTATGATTGGGCGTGATTGACTATCACCAGTGGAAAAGCTAATGAAAATACGCTTTGAATAGAAAGACAATGCAAACGCTTCGAGAGTTGAATGCTCATTTGTCGCTGGCACGAGCGGTACAAGAGGATGTATCTGATAACGATCGAAGTTTGTTGAATCGAAAGAAGCACAAAGAAAGATGAGAAAATTGTTGTTATAGTAAGTCAGATTGGAAATGGTAAAGAAATCGAGTTTATAGTAAATGAAGATGGGGTTTTGTATTATAAAGATCGGGTTTGTGTACCCGATGATAATGATTTGAGGAAAGCCATACTTGAAGAGAACATAGCGGATTCGCTATCCATCCCTTAGCACAAAGATGTATCAAGATTTGAAAATGTCATTCTCGTGGTCCTAATGAAAAGAGATATATCGCAGTTTGTAACCAAGTGTTTAGCTTACAAAGAGTAAAGGCAGAAAAATCGTTCTTTCGGATTATTGCAGCCTATCGTATCACTGTGAGTGGAAATGGGACCGAATTACCATGGATTGTGAGTCACACAAATGACGTGGGAAAAAGCATGACTCGCCTTATCGTAGTGGACCTACTGACCAAGTCACCACTTCCTACCACGAGAACCGACTATTCACTTGACAAGCTAGCAAAGCCGTATATCAAGGGAACAGTTCGCTGCTAATGGGATTCCTATATCCATTATTTTAGACCGAGATCCGAGGTCATCGAGATTTTGGGAAAATTGGTAAGAGGCCTTGGGCACTTGATCAATTTCAGCATGCGCTCCACCCGTAGATGGATGGATAGTCAGAGAGAGTGATCCAGATTCTGGAAGATATGCTATGGAGTCAGACCACTATGAGGGTAGTCGATGCACACATTCCTTTAGTTGAATTCGTGTACAACAACAGTTTCCAATCGAGTATTGGAATGGCGCCTTACGAGGCTTTATATGGGAGAAAATGTAGAACATTGTTGTGTTGAACGGAATTGAGCAAAAAAAAAAGTAATTGGCCCCGACTTGATACAAGAGAATGAAGAAAAGGTGAAAATGATTAGAGAGAGATTGAAAGTGGCCAACGATAAATGTAAACTGGCTGCCGACATGAAAAGAAAAGATATTCAAGTATGAGATTGGCTAAAAGTGTTTTTGAAAGTATCGCCTGGGAAGAAGGTGTGATAAGATTTGGGGAAAGGGCAAGTTGAGTTCTAGATTTATTGGCCCCTAAGGGAAGTGATCGAAAAAGTGGGTCCAAAGGGCATATAGATTAGCATTACCTCCCGTGACTCGAGAAGATCTTATAATGTATTTCATGTGTCCGTCGTGAAGTACCGATCAGACCCATCACATGTAGTCTCTACGGAGACAATTGAGCTGAGACCGGATTTGACATATGAAGAAGAGCCAGTAGAGATCTTGGCTCGAGAAGTGAAAGAATTGCGGAACAAGAAGATTCCATTAGTCAAAGTGCTGTGGAGAAACCATAAGACCGAAGAAGTCACTTGGGAAAGTGAAGAAACTATGTGGCAGCAGTATCCGCAACTATTTGACTAAGGTAAATTTCGAGGACGAAATTTTCTAAAGTTGGGGAGAGTTGTAACGCCTCAAAAATACCCTAGAATTTTTTAAATAATTTTATTATATATTCAGTATAAATCGAAATAAACTTGGTATTTTCAAAATTACAAATGAATATTGATTGTTATTTGATAAGTGATTTAAAGATTGAACTCCTGAATTTACTCTAAGGAAAAAAAAGAAGGCAAAATTGGAATTTGTAAAATAAGGACCTAAGGGTCTAATGAAAATGGGCTTAAAGGCCAAAGTGAATTAAATGATAAGTGGGCTAAATAGAATTTGAGCAAACTTAAGTCAAAAATGGGATTAATTGTGTTAGAGCCCAACAAGGCCTTAAGAGGATTTTGACTTAAAGACCAAAAATGGTCTAAGATAACCATTTGCCAAAAACGTTTTTGAGAGAGGGTTTAAGAGGAGAAATGGGAGAAAAGCTAAGGTGCAAGGAGAGATCAAACTTTTGGTGATCTCCCATTTTTGTTCAAGATTTTTCTAAGAAGATGGAAGAAGCTAGAGAAAGTGATTTCAAGTAGAAAAGAGGTAAGAAACATGCCTCCTAGCTTTCCTCTTAGATTTGATCTCGGGTTAGAAACAAAACCTTGGGGCTTTGTTAAATGTGTGATTTTTGTTGGTTTGAGTTCACTGTGGTTGATTTTTTTTTTGTGGTCCTCAAATGGAGGAGTTTTGTATAGAGGAAATGATGAAGTTTTAAAGGAGATGTTGTCAAAAATTTTCCAAACCCATATTTTTGTTTTGATCATAACTTGGTCATTTCTCATCCAAATTGAGTGATTCAAATTACTGGGTACACTAGACGTCTAAGAGAACAAATCTCCCTGAAATAGGTATACCCAGATTTGGACCCCATTGGACCTGCAAATTGCTGAAGTGATACTTTGTTTTTGGAGAAACGTCCAGCTTCAAACAGCTTATGCCTGAATAGTTTTGCATAGACCATAAGTTGAGTTTCACTCATCCAACCTGGAGGATTCAAAATTTTGGGTGACTTCTAGGAGAATAATTTACTTTGAAGGGTATGCAAATCTTGTTACCCTAAAGTGCCCAGAAATTTGTCAAAGTGAGCCATGTGCAAGAACAATACATTTTGTTTTGCAAATTAGAGTAAGCCTGGATGTAAAATGCGATAACTTGAGTTTTGGTGATCCAAATTGGATTATTCCAGTTGGAGAAGAAACCTTAGAACCATAGCTTAAAATGAGTAGAAGGAACCATTACCAAATTATGGAGTTAAGAACCCTGAAATTGAAAATAATAGAAGGTAACCGGAGCGGTCAAGTATACTCGACTCGCTTGTCATTAAAATGTCGTGAATCTCGAGTTTGGGTGATCCAAATGAGATGATTGGGAGCAATCTCTACTAAAAACAGACTTATAGAGCTGTAAATTTTCTTGAAGGAAGCATGAGCAAATTATGGCTCATTTGTCCCTAGAAAATTTTTCAAGTGAAGAGGTATTTCCAGACATAAAACCCCGACCAAAAACTCATAGATTGTCATTGTATTTGAATAGGGGCTGACGAGGAGGAAAGCCCGCATTGAAGTCGAGATTCCGAAGATCGGAATCAAAGCGACGATTTTGGTTTGTTCTACCGACTTCTATTCCTCGTTTCAAGTTTTTGCATGTTTGTTCTATCTTCTCATATTCTCGTTTCAAGATTTGAACTATTTATTCTAAATGCATAAGAAAAGCATACTGAATTGATTTAATTGATTTGAGAAAAGTGATTGTGAAGTGTTTGCATATGACAATTGCATGATTATTGAAATGAACTTTATACAAATGTACGTATTGTATTATATTTTTGCTATAAAGGATTGAACGCCTTAATAGAATGTTAACCGCTTTTATTTTGCATTAAGGATATATTGCATACAAATAGGGGTCAAAATAGCGCATCAGAACGACAGACACGTGTCACCCGATCGCCAGCCCCGCCGGACCGTATTCCAGAGTGTTCACTAATTGATTTTTTTTATACCATTGCAGCCTCTGGGACCGCGTCTGGATTCCGATATCCCGTTATTTTGACCCTATTGGCATACCAATATATCCTTAATGCGAAAATAAACGGTTAACATCATTAAGGGCTGCCTAAATATTGTATAGCAAAAATATAGTACAATACGCATATTTGTAAGGTATCAGCTCATTTTCACAATCATGCAATTGTCATATGCAAACATTTCACAATCACTTTTCTCAAATCAATTAAATCAATTCAATATGCTTTTTCTTATGCATTTAGAACAAATAGTTTTCAAATCTTGAAACGAATAGGGAAAGAAGATAGAACAAACATGCAAAAACTTGAAACGAAGAATAGAAGCCTGGTGAGAACAAACCAAAATCGGCCACTGATTCGACCTAATCTTGATCAATGCGTTTCCTTCCTCGTCACCCTATTCAAATACAATGACAATCACATATTAGTAGGTTATTCTATGAGTTTCTGGTCGTGGTTTATGTCTACCCGATACCTCTTCACTTGAAAAAGTTTCTGTGGATGTCGAGCCACACTTGCTCATGCTTCCATCAAGAAAATTTTAGCCTATAAGTCTATTTTTAGTAGGAATTGTAATCATCCTTATTTGGATCACCCAAACCTGGGTTACGACATTTTTTAATGCCAAATCGTCGCGAGTGCCCAAATTTCACTCGGGTTACCTTCTATTATTCTCTAATTTCAGGGTCTGAACTCCATGCAATTGGTAATGGTTCCTTCTAGTCATTTTAAGCTATGGTTCTAAGGTTTTTTCTCCAATTAGAATCATCCAATTTGGATCACCAAAACTCAAGTTATCGCATTTTACATCCATACTACTCTAATTTGCAAAACAAAATCATATTGTTCTTGCACATAGCTCAACTTTGACAAATTTCTGGTCACTTTGGGGTAACAATTTGTATACACTTCCTTCAAGTAAATTATTCTCTTAGAAGTCTAGTTTACCCAGAATTTTGAATCACTCAATTTGGATGAGTGAAACTCAACCTATGGCCTAAATACCAAAACTATTCCAAAACACATAACTGTTTCAGAATTGGACCAGAAATTTTATCCGAAACAGAGCATCAATTCAACGAATTTCTGGGTCCAATGGGGTCCAAATCTGGGTATACCTATTTCAGGGAGATTTTCTCTCCTAGACGTTTAGTATACCCAGCAATTTGAATCACTCAATTTGATGAAACGACTGTCACTGGGCTAAAAACAAAAACATGGGTTTGGAAAATTTTTGACAACATTTCCTTTAAAACTTCATCATTTCCTCTATACAAAACTCTTGCATTTGAGGACCACAAACTAAACTCAAACCAACAAAAATCACATTTGTACAAAGCTAGGGTTTGTTCCTAACCCAAAGATCAAAATCACAAAAGAGGGAAAACTAGGGCTTGTGTTCTTACCCCTTTTCACTTGAAATCACTTTCTCTAGCTTCTTCCATCTTCCTTCTTCAAAAATCTTGAACAAAAATGGGAGATCACCCAAAAGTTTGATCTTCTCTCCTTACCCTAGCTTTTCTCCCATTTCTCCTTAAACCTCTCTTCAAAACGTTTTTGGCAAATGGTTATCTTAGACCATTTTTGGTCTTTAAGTCAAAATCTTCTTAAGGCCTTGTTGGGCTCCAACACAATTAATCCCATTTTTTACTTAAGTTTGCTCAAATTTTATTTAGCCCACTTATCATTTAATTCACTTTGGCCTTTAAACCCATTTTCATTAGACCCTTAGGTCCTTATTTTACAAATTCCAATTTTGCTTTTTTTTTCACTTGGGTAAAATTCCGGGTTCAATTTTTTAAATCACTTATCAAATAACAATCAATATTCATTTAACAATTTTCGGAAATACCCAAGTTTGGCTCAATTTATACCCGAATATATAATACAATTATTAAAAAAAATTCTAGGGTATTTTTGGGGCGTTACACTAAGGGCATTTTTGTTTGAAAGTGCGTCTTTTTGTATTTTTATTGGGATTTGTCCTTCGTTATCTCATTTTTTAGCTTCATCTCTTTTGGATATAAAAAAGGAAAAAAGAGGAAAGAAAGAGAATTATCATCTTAAATTATTTCCCTTTACAATTTAAAATTTTTCTTTTTCCAAACAAAAATGAGATTATCTTTTTAACATTTAATCTCTTTTTCATTTTGTCGTGGTTATTCAAGCATAAAAAGGAATAACTAAGGGCATGATTAAGTGCATTTAAAAATAATAATTTAAAACTTTAGTAATAAACCCATGACTTGCATGTTTTTTTTGAACTTTCAAAAGCGCTTTTGAAAATATTACTAAACACTTTTTTTTTCTTAAGAACACTTAAAAGTGTTTTTAGATCTAAAAATACTTCTAAGAAGCACTATCAAATAGGCCTTTAATCCCCATATTTTCACGTTTGTCACATTAACTCCCTCCAATTTGAGATGTTAAAATTAACCTTTTACATTATCAAAAACATAAAAATTAACTCCTTATGTATTTTTAATTTTTATTTAAAAATTAGATAAAATTTAAAAGATTTATTTATTTTTAATTTTTTAGTTTGATAGGATAAGTATTTTTATTCAAAAATTAATTTTCTCAAAATTTGGATAAAATTTATTTATTTTTATAAATAATGATGATTTTTTTTCATGGTATTTTATTTTTAAAAAAATAACTTAAGAAATAAAATATTTATAAGAATTTTTATTTTTATTTTTTAATTTTTAAACCAATATTGAATAAATTAAAAGATATATTTAAAAAAAAATTGGGTTGATACGATAATCATTTTTATTTAAAATTTATTTTCTAAAATTTAGATAAAATTTATTTTATAACGAGGACTATTTTTCATTTATGTTTATTTTTAAAATAATCAAAAGTATTTATAATAATTTTATTTTTAATAAATTTATTAAAATAAAATAAAATAATTATGATACTTAAATTTATTTTTTGAAGTTATTTTAAAAAATCAATATCATAGGAAAATATCGCCTTCATTATACATGTTAAATTAATATATTATCTTTCAAAATAATTTTTAATCTAAATTTTTGAGAAAATTAATTGTTAAATAAAAATTATCTACCCCATTTTTTTTAAATATATCTTTTAATTTATTCAATATTTGTATAACATTCTAATAAATTTATAAAAATAAAATAAAATATTATGATAAATAATTTTTTTATTAAGTTATGTTTTAAATATCATGAAAAATCATCTTCATTATAAATGTTTTTTTTTTTTTTTAAGAAATTCTCATTATAAATGTTAAATTTAGATATTATGTATAAATTTTTTTTATCTAACGAGGTAAATTCACATGGTCATTTGCCCAAAATGGGTTGCCTACTTGACATTCCGAACTTAGGTGAGGGCCATTGAAAAATTCATAGAAGGGAGTGCATGCTTGAACTGCATTAGTCGACGCTTGCATATTTTGCAGTTGTGTAGCTTGAAGTTGTTTGGTTAACAAAGAAACTCGGGCCGCCAAGTTGGAGAATACATCAACTTCATACATCCCCGTTGATTTCTTTGGGGTTGCTTTTTCACTTAGCCATTGACAGTTGTTGATGGCCATATTCTCTAGCAGTTGATATGCCTCATCTTCACTTTTGCTCATAAGTACCCCACCAGCTAAAGCATCTAAAAGAGTTCTTGTTGTCCCATTCAAACCATTGTGGAAATGGTGGATTTGCATCCACTTCGGTAGGCTATGATGCGGGTACTTACGTAAGAGATCTTTGTATCTATCCCATGCCTCATGAAACAATTCTCCCTCAAGTTGTGCAAAGTTATTGATCTCTATTCTCATTCTCGTCGTAGTTCTCAGTGAGGAAAGAACTTTGCAAGAAACTTTGACCAACTCACCATGGTGGGAGTCCTGTGAGGCTTAGAGTTCAACCAACAAGCTAGCCTTTGTCCTTTAAAGAGAGAAAGGAAATAAATGGCTACGATAGCATCTTCACTAACGCCATTATATTTAATAGTGTCACACAATTCCAAGAAGTTGGAGATATGAGTGTTAGAGTTCAACCAATGCTTCGCCTTGTCCTTTAAAGAGAAAGGAAATAGTCGAAGGCGGATAGCATCTTCACTAACGCCATTATATTTAATAGTGTCACACAATTCCAAGAAGTTGGAGATATGAGTGCTAGGATCTTCTTGCGGGCAAACCTATGAACTAAGTATGTTTTGAATTCGCTGAAGAGTGATGGGCTTGACTTCGAAATTATTTGCTTGAATAGTCGGTCTCCAAATAACTGCTGGGACACCCATGGGTGAAGGTCATAGTCTCTCAAAGCTCTAGGCGATTGTGCCATCGAGGTTGAGCTTGGAGAGCCACAATCCCCACTTTTAAAGTTCACATCTTCCTTTTCACTCAAGGTTCCATGGGTTGTTGCAACGAGTTTCAATGTTTTTTTTCTTTCTGATTCCTTTCTACGCTTCTCTTTAATTCATGATTCTAAGGAACAATGTTATCGCAACCAAATTTTCACATAAACACTACTTAGTACCTACAAGCACAAAAGTTAAGAGGAATGAGGATGTCAAAACTAGCAATAAAGAAAACTTTAAAATATCCAAGTAAAGTAAAGGCATTTGGTAGCAATATTGGTTCTAACGCCAACTCCTCGGCAACGGAGCCAAATACTTGTTGAATTTAAACTCGTAACAGAAATTTAGCTCACAACTTCTATCGCCAAAAATGTGTGTGTGATGTAAGGTGTATGGGGTATACAGAAACTACACACCTACGTGTGCAAGTATACACGTCGTAACAAGCAACACAATGGCAAGTAGAGTATCATCCCACATAGAGTTGGTTACCAATTACTGTAATTATAATACCCTAAACTTTATTCGGACTATGTAAACGATGAGATGAAAATTTTCTACTCAATGGCATAAGAAATACTATTATGAAGTCAAATCAAGTGATGAAGAACTTTATGAAAATACAAGAACCTAGGGTTTTGGGTTTCATTTGACAAATTCCTATGAAGGCATCTAGGTGAGCAAGGTCTCTAGTGTTTGGTTCAATTATCAAAGATGGATTTCAAAACAATCAAGCTATTCTTTCTTAAGCAATAGCTAGCTAACCCGAGAAAAGGTTTTACTGTATTTCTATTGTGGCGCCCCAAATCCCAAGGGTCAATTTTTTATTTATTTATTTCTGGATCCCACTAGATCGGAAACCAAATTTGGAAACCACAGGTGAACAGTGTCCATGAGCAGTGCCCATGAACCGTGTCAATGAATAGTAGTTCAAATAGTACAAAACACAAAGCATTTGGCTACTGGACAGCTTTGTCATGAATGAGAAACTCTGTCATGATAGGAGCGCACTGCCGTGTGCGTAGGGCCGCCTGGTCGCATGCGCTAAACCGTGTCATGCGCGCCGACCGTGGCGTCTTAGGCAAAGATGCAATGGCGCCCGGGTGGGGTCCGCCGCACAAGACGCCGGCTCCAGCCATGCCAACTCAGGCGCCATGTCGCGACTCGGATTTCCATGCCCAAGCCCAAATTCAGCGTCACGACCTAGAGCATCGTGTCGCGGACATGAGACCTCCTCCCATGACCCAAATCCCGCTATGGAGAAAGTTCTCTCACACGACAGAGCCCCCGCTCGACCTTAAGTCCCGCCAGCGACATTGTATTAAAGAACCTCGTCGCGACATGGCATGCTTTGTCACAAGACGCATCCTACCGCACGCAAGACGCCCATTGTGCCCGCGAAGCCGGGTCGCAGCTTTAGCCATGCCACGACACGTAAAGCCGTGGTCGCGACACAAGGTCAGGAAAAACCCTATCGCGATGGAGAATTCTCTGTCGCGACATAAACCTAAAATTGGGCAATAGCCTGCCCTTTTTCATTTCCTGCCTCACCCAAATGCAGTAATTTCACACTACTGTATTTCTACACATTTTGCATACATTCTAAAATATGGGGAAAACTATTAACACTGAACTAAACAAGTCCAAAAAGTAAGTTTTTTTATTACAAAACTTCTCATGTACATTTACAAAACTGGATATTCTATCTAGAATATTACAAAAATACATGAATAGACCACAATCCGACCTTTTTCACAACTAATCTTTAGATGTGTTCACCTCCGGATGTACCTCCAGCACCTGAAAATTAATTTCCCTCGACAGGGTGAGCAATGCCCAGTAGATGAATTCTCCTACAAGGGCTACTCCTCACCTAAGTGTACATGCAATGGAAAACACACACAGTCAAGTAAAATTATGCACATCCCTACTCGAATGTCTATATGTCATGCACCATGCCTCGAGTCCTCACCGACTCCCTCACACATGCTCTCGCCATGTGTGAAAGACTGTTTTCAAAACAAAGATTTTTGTTTTCGAAAGCTCTTTGAACAATCTCCGATATCAAAATTTATTGGTCAACCCTCCGATATAATTTAGTGGACATACTCCGATAAATATTTGTGGACAACCCTCTGATGTAATTTATTGGACATACTCCGATAAATATTTGTTAGTCAACCCTATGAAATAATTTCTCAAAAAAAAAAAAAACCATGTCATGCCCTCACACCTAATACTCTACGGTGTCCCCATGCATATGAAATGTGAAATGCCATTTTTCATGCAAATTCATGTTAATATATCATATACGCATATAATAACATAATTTACGCACAATCAACATGTTATTCATTTTTTAGCAACAACACGCAAAAACAGCACACATGGACCTATAACAAACAGAATTTAAATTCCAGATCTGGCTTCCAAAACAAAGCCCCAAAAATTCAAAGATTCAATCCTAAACTTTTGAGACTAAATTGCATGGCCACTCACGACCCCAAAAACCTCGTGCCATTTGAATAGCTCTTAGACCGAAAATAAACCGAGTAGGAGAAGAACCCCTACCTCTCAGACTTTGACGAAACCCATTGATTTTGGTACACACGCGTAGCTCTCGATGTGTGGACCAACTTTGCCTCTTGTTCGACTCCAAACCGACCGTCTCGGTCACGGAAATCTAGAGGAGAATGAAGAGCTTCCTCTCATCTTCTTTCTCTCTTCTTTTTCCCCATTCCCTTCCTCCCACCTGATTTGGTAAAACCATTCAACTCGATTGTCCTCTCTACCATGTCGACATATCTTTAATTACACCTTGTCCACATCTTTGGATTTCCTTCCTCTTTAGTGGTGACATGTCCCACATGGCTCCCACTTAGACTTTTGTTTGACTTATCTCTTCATTTGACACATGACTCAATGTGAGCCATCTAACCAAGTGTCATGTGTCACTTGCTACCCTCGGTGCCTCGAAAAATGTGAAATTCCGACTGTCTTGGAATTTGACAAAATTCGACGAGGTAACTATATTTCGCGAGACAATTCCAACGGTGAAGTCTGTTTCATCGATCGAGATCTAGAAAAATTCCAGATTTTCAACTGAAATTACCGTTTTACCATTTTTCAGAAAAATTGATTTTTTCTCGAGTTTTACATTTATCTCAAACCATCATAACTCGGGTTCCATTGAGCACAAGAAATCAATAATATCACATACAATCCACAAATATCTATATCTTATGTGAGAGTATGATGTTTTATACATGATCTAACCTAATAGTCTCTTCTCATACTCATATTAGGTCACACAACATGCCAAAGGTGATCAATCAAAAGCAAGTAGTTAAAGCCATATAAAACACTTGATAAGTTAAGAACCAAGCATCAAGAATTTACAACCTAAAAACCAAATCCATAGTTCAATGTCAAACTACTCCCAAAACCTTAGATAGAGAGTCTAGAACAACATAATGGTTACAATGGAAAGAGATGAGAAAACATAGAGAAAAGGAGAGAAGAGAAAAATAAATAGGTAGCAGTAGCAGTTGCAACTCTTTGTATCCTCTATCGTCACCAAATATCCCCTTTTTTTTGCACTAACTTTTGCTTTTATACTCACGAAATAAGCAAAAAGCGATTTAGGTGTCATTAGGCTTCAACACACGTTGTAGCGCGACAAATCTGCACTGTAATGTGGTCCATAAACATGCTGTAGCATGGAGCACATCACGCTACAACTTGATGATCCTCATGATACAACATGGAGATCACCACTGGCTCAAAACACGCTATAGCGTGCAGCACATCACACTACAACTTGATGATCCTCATGCTACAACGTGGAGATCACCACATGTAACGCCCTGAAAATACCCTAACAATTTTATAACATATTCAGGGTGTAAAATAAATTAAATTATATTTTTCTGGAGTTTAAATGGCTAAAAAAGAAAATTGATAAAAACCCGAAAATTTTACAAGAGCTAAATAAATTTGGTAAAAATGTCTAACGGGGACCTAAGGATCATAAATGAGTAATGTAAGTGCAAAGTATAAATGAGATGAAATGAAGAGGAAATGAAAGTGAAATGAAGCTTTAAAATGAAAAAATGAGAAATGATGAATTAGTGTGTAGCCAAACATGGCCTTAGTCATGTAATGGACAAAAGACCAATTTTTGGTCTTTGAATGCCATAACTCACATTTTAGGCAAAGGGGAGAGTAGAGCTAAGGCACACTATGATTGAGGAAGAAGAGAAGAACTTTGTAATTTTCCTCCATAGGATCAAGGATTTAGGTGATCAAAAAGAGAAAGAAGAAAATTGAAAGAGATTTGAGGTAAGTAAACCAAACCCTAACCCCATTTTCTTGTGTTTGGGTTGGGGGAAACCCCAAATTTGAATAAAAGTGTTTTCATTGGTTGCTCTAAGTTGTTTGATTAGTTGTGGTCCTCAAATGAAGAATTTTTGTATAAAGGAAATGTTGGGTTTTTTAGGGGAGATGCTGTCAAAATTTTCCCAAAACCCATGTTTTTTTTTTTTTGCCATAACTTGGTCATCACTCATCCGAATTGAGTGATTCAAATTTCTGGGTAAATTAGACTTCTTGGAAAACAAATCTCCCTGAAATAAGTGTATCTAAATTTGGACCCTATTGAATCCAAACAATTCGTCAAAGTGAGGCTCGTTTTCGCCACTCGTTCGCTATGATACAAGGAGCTTTTGGTATTAGGCCATAACTACTATCACTCATCCGACCTGTGTAATTCAAAATTTGAGTAAATTAGACTTCTAGAGAACAAATCTCCTCGAAATAAGTATATCCAAATTCCGACCCCATCAACCCAAAATTCATTAAATAAGGTATATCGATGCCTACTAAGAATGATAAGAATGTCTAAGGATGAGGAAATGAGGAAAATGAAATGAACAATGTACCAAAAGGGAGTCGGGTAGAAATAAGACCTAAATAGAAACCTTAGAATACCCAACTAATATATGATTGTCATTTGTGATGGATTGGGGCTAACGAGGAGTAAAGCCCAAGTTGAGGTCGAGATTCTGAGGATAAGAATCGAAGGATGACAATCTTTTTGGTTTGTTCCCCACTTCTCTCTCTCTAATTCTGAAGTGTTTGAATGATTACAAAATGATTTGAATTTCTAAAATGATTTATAAGAAAAAGCATATTGATTTGTTTTAAATGATTTGAGGTAATTGATTGTGAAATGATTTGCATATGAAAAATTGCATGAGTATTGAAAATTAATTGTTTGTATAAATATACATACTATACTGTATTTTGCATGAATAATTTGAACGCCCTTAATAGAATGTTAACCGTTAAATTCGAGTTGAGGATAGATTGGTATACTAATAAGTGTCAAATTAGCAGTACTACGAACAAACATAATGATGTGTCACTCCGATCCGTGAGCTCCAAACGGGACAAGACGAGCATTTGTTCACGACCGATTTTAATAACCACTAGCAACCTGTGGAATCGCATCGTTATAAAACAAAATGTTTTTATACCCTACCAGAGTCTACCGGAACCTTGCCGGGTGATTCCCGCATCCTATGCACCGAAAGCATAAAGTTAAATTGCTTTAAGGGAAAAATTGAAATGATAAGAAAATTGTGAAATGCATGATTTGTGTTTTGAATATTTATTGCATATGAAAGTATATTTTGGAATGTGATCAATAACCTAGAAATGAATGTATATGAAATGAATATATGTATTGTATTGCATTGATCATTCAAAAAGGTTAAAAAACATTGTTTAGAAAAATTGCATGATTTTTATTAAACTGAAATGGAAGAGAGAACTATATAGAATCACTAAGCATGAAAATTATTCGAGAGAACATGTACGAGGACGTAGACCGCAGTGAATCAGAGTCATCGTCAAAGTTACATGGAGGATAAGAAGCTCCGTCACATGCATACATGAATTTATTCGACTCATTTTGTACAAATACTATTATGAAAATTGAACTCGATTGTTTTGTAAATATTTTGATATTGAAAACGCTTGTAATGTCGTGATTGTATAAAAGATGAGAATGTGGACCAAATGGGTATGAATGCTATATCGAATGAAAAGTACCTATGTATATATATTTTCATTGAGTATTTGAAATGTGTTTAGAAAAGTAATTGTATTTTGGATTATCTCGAATGATTCAAAAGAAAAAAAAAGTAGGACCGTGTCCCCTTAGTCCGGTTCCCGGTTTCTTCGTCAATCGGCACGATGTACTTTGAGCCGCCAAATTTTTAGTGTATCAAATTCAAATAAATATCTCTATTGTAAAATGATTTGAAATTTTTTATGACATGCATTGCATTTGCATATAAAGGATGGCGTGACTCTGATGCGAATCTTGTCGGTCTTAATAGGTAAGCATGGATGGTTCAGGACCCTATAGGGTCAGAGGTGACTTGGGAAGTCACCCAAATAGCCCTGTTAATGTGGAAAGTGGGCAAGCATCCCATGCTCCATCGATTCATGAGCAAGGTCAAGTAGCAGGAAGTATTATGGATATCCTCCATCAGATAGCTTAGGCACTGTGGAAAAGAGCAAAGACAACCAACCGTAATTGTTCCTTGAACGGTCACCACATAGAGAGATGAATTGCAAAATATCGACTCCATGGATTTCCTTGGGAAGAAAGACGATGAGCCTTCCATGGCGGAAAATCTCCGTCTCAAAAGAACTCGAAAGAATGTTGTGAAAAATGGTTGCACACCGTAGGAGAATTTAGAGTGTGCGACCTCACTTCTAATAGATAAAGCTTATCGCCGTGGGTTTTCGTTACTAGGACCGCACCACTAGAGAGTGTTAAGCATGAGAGTGCTTCGCGAAATTCAGGAAGCACATGGGTCGATTATCTAAGCAATATGAGACGAGAGTTTCATAATTTGAAACAAAGATAGATGAGTGTGACTGAGTATTAGAGAGAATTCACCCAGTTGAGCAAGTATGCTCCCGAGATGCTAGTGACTGAGGAAGAGAAATGTCAGTAAGTTTGAAGATGGCCTTAATGACCATATTCAGGCCCATGTCACAGGATTTTTCCATGATGACTTTTCTAAAATTGCGACATGTGCTCTAAATGTTGAAAGAGTTAAAAAAGAAGAGTATGAAAGAAAAGAAAGAAGACAGGGTAAGAAAACTCCTCGGACACCAAGCTCTTATCGCACTAGAGTAAGAAATTCGTGGTACCATAGTTCTAATCATCCTATAGCCTCTGTGGATCAAATTGTGCTACCTAGAGAGTAAAGACTATTCTACCGACACCATTAGTTGCTAGTGCAATAGGAGGTTCTTTAAGAGGACCAGCTCCTCCTTATTACACACATTATGGGAGGAAACATAAAGGAGAGTGTTGGAGATTGACATATGCTTGTTTGGTACGTGGATCAAATGAGCACAAAGTGAAAGATTGTCCTAGAGCTTGTTCGTTCACAGCACCTCGGACTGGGGGTATAGTTTCAATAGTACAGAAGAGAAACAAGGACAACAAGAGTGTTGCATCACCGAGTGCACCGAGACAAGGCAAGAGGAGCCTGTGAAGAGATGGGGTCTAGGTTCCGTTAAAGCTTACCAAGATTTTGCCTGGATTCTAGAGGTTGTCGGGCTGATACCTAAGTCGGATCAATGCGGGGGAAAAAGGAGGTCAATAGCGCTACCGTGATCGATTAAGATACGCCACATTAGATAACATCTGAACTCCAAGATAAGGACTAGTACATCATCATGGGGCATGGATAACTATCTCAAGGGGCACTAGGAGAATGTTCTGGTCTCGTCTATGGGATGTATGTTGCTATGGGTAAAACTATACCGAACTCCTTCCACCAAGGTGCTCGATGATGGCCGACCCCTAATTCGTGCTTGGGTGAGCGAGGATTGTGTCAATTAAGGGCCTGGATTTTGTTAGGGTTAAGGCTCGAGGCAACCGTGTGTCGGCAAGCCCTGGATCTGTGAGGTATTGTTAGAGATGCCCCTTCTGGACCATGGATTCAAGCAACTTCTTCAGGTAGTTGCAGTGGTTGGTCAAATGCATGTGCTCTTTATGGTAATCATAAAATCTTGATTTGTCTCTTCGATCAGGATCGCCTTTATAAGGGTTCGGCTAGGCAAACCCCTTTATGCATTGTATGAGTGGGAGGAGTTGAGTTTAGGCCAGCGTAAGCCGCGTATTGCTCCATGCTTCTTCTCCGCCGGTGATTGTCTCGAGCACGACTTCATGCTCGGTTGGACTCTCCTCAGGATCCAGCTCTCCTTGAGTCATGGGTTTCATATCTATCTCTTCTATCTCGCCATCTCGACCCATTTTTCCACATCCTCGACTGTCTTGCCCTAGGTCGCTCATGGAGGCAACGATTCTCTTAGTTGTAGCGAGGGTGTCTCCCTTCATCATGACATAACGGTTACCCCTTTGGAATAGCTCATCAACTGTTTTCAGAGGGTGCAATGAGAGCAAATTAAAGAACTGAGTGTTGGGGTAGATGGCTTGTTTAATTTCCTACATCATTGTATCCATGCTTACAACGTCAAGCTATAGGATTTTCGCCAGGAAACGCTTCATAAAATCTCTTATTGATTCAGATCGTCCCATCCTCACGTGGAATAGACTGGTCACACTCTGCTTTCTCCTGATTGAACACATATATTGGGTGACAAACTTCTTATAAAAAGCATGAAAAGACGTCATCGAGTTAGGCGGGAGGCAGTGGAAACGGGATAGGGCCAGTCCGATAAGAATTGACGGAAAAACTTTACACATGAGGGCGTCATTGCCACTTTTGAGCATCATGATTTGGCGGAAATGAATCAAGTGGTTGAATGGGTCCCCTAGACCATCATACATCTAGAACTTAGGCAACATAAAGTGTGGAGGAGCGTCCTGGTGGAGGATGGTGGGGACGAATGGAGAAGTCGACATGTCATCCAACGCTCGCAAGGTCAGATCTTGGCTTCTGAGCAGAGAGAGAGTTTGGTTTATGTTGGCCCAATTCCTCTCTTCCCCGAAAACTCCATTTCAATTGTAAGGGCGGATTAGGAGCTCCTTGGTTGGAGTTGATCTTCTGGGGCTTCTTCCTCCCGCACTTCACCACGTGTCCGATCGAGGAGCGAGAAGCCTCGGTGATGGCCATTAGGGTCCGGGTGGCCTCAGATCGCTACGTCGCATGCAAGACAACATTATATTCTCTTAGGACTACAAGCATATCGTGAAGGAAGCCAATTGTCGCTAATGGGACTCTTGTAAAACCGGGAAAAAAATTCAATTTTTTTTTAAAATGGCAAAATGGTAATTTGTCTTTGAAGTACAGGTTGAAAACTTGAGATTTTCTAGATCTCGGATGATGAAACAGACTTCACCGTTGGAATTGTCTCATGAAATCTAGCTATCCAGTCTAATTTCCTTTAATTCCGAGACAGTCAGAATTTCACGTATTTCGAGGCACGGGTATCGGATGACACATGAAGTAGTGCCACATGGCATAACTATGTGGATGCCACATGGCAAGATTAGAGGAGTGCACATGGCATGAGAGCCATGTGGTATGGCATTTTCCACCTAGTGCGTGTGTCCATGTGACACATGGCACATGGAACATGGATCATGAAAGTGAGATAAATAGGAAAGTGAGAGGAAGTTTCCTCACTTGGATCAAACCAAGGAATAACTTAGAGAGAAGAAAGCACCTGAGGAAAGGAAAGAAAAGAAAGGAAAATGAAAGGAAAGGAGAAAAGGAAAAGAAATGAAGAAAGAAAATAAAGGGGAAGAAAACAAAATATAGGAGAAGGAAAACTGCGGCATGGAAGAAGGAAAGGGGAGAAATGAAAAGGGAGAGAGGGAAGGAGGAGAACCAGTTATTTCTCCTTAAATTTTTCGGTGTTCCAACAGTCGGAAGTCGATAGGCCGAGAATTAAAGTTGGTCTACTCGATGAGAGCAACGAATAGGTGCCAAAAACAAAAGAGGTAGGGTTTTCTCCTACACTAGTTCCTCCTAACGGCGCGGGCCAGAATGGCCGTGTGGTTCAACCACAACCATGGACCGAAGCTGACGTTGGGACCAAGCCAAATGGGGCTTGTTTAAGGATCGCCATGGCTGAATTTATAACCGTTAATGACAGTTTTGAAAGTTGTAAAAAAATAATAAAAATCAAATAAAACAAAAGCTAAAATTTTTGGGCTGAGTCCAGATTATTTCTAAGGCCGACATATCAACCCTTTTTCTTCTTCTTTCTTCTTTCTCTTTCTTCTCCTTCCTCTCTTTCTTTCTTCTTTCTTTTCTTCTTTCTTTTTCTTTTCAATTAAAACTCCACAATTATGTTTACATGTGTTTGCTGGTGCCAGTGTTCTCATTTTTTGTTTCATATATTACTACTCAAATTACAAAAGGTAATTTATTTTACATTTATCATTATGTATCATCCAAAAGCTTGGTTTATAAATAAATGAAATTTGTTTTGAAATGATCATTAGATGTCATCCGTAATGACGATTTTTCAAGCACATGAGCTTAGGGTTTGTGTGAGAGCCTGGGTGATAACTCGAGAGCATGGTACATAATGAGTCGCATCTCATTTCATGGCATGACATGTAGAATTCCATTTAGAATTGGCATATTCTTCATTGAAATGTTGATGTGTGTATTATTGTGTGAACATGGCATTGCATGTGCACTTAGGTGGAGAGTACTCTCAGAGTTATCCCATCGGGCATTGCTCACCCCGCTGTAGGACCCCTTCGTGCAAGTTATGTAAAGGTGGTCAATCTCATCCGACTACTAGGTGCGAAGAAAGCCGAATAGTGGCTTTGAAACCTTTTGTAAAAAAACTAGATTTTCCATGTAATACTTGTATATAAGAGAGTTGTAACTCGAACTATTATGAACCTGCTTTGATAAATTTCAGATATTTTCTAAAATATATATGCATGAATGGATCACGGTGAATGGGACACGATATGGTGGTATCGAGATATATGATACCCACAAGTATTCCGTGCTTTGATGGGTTTTCAACGAGACCCCTGAAAATTGAGGCATCACACTCTTGCTGCTCCTTGAGCATTTGTTCCAACCATAAGAACCACTCGCCCATCGAGGCGTAGTTGACTCCGCTCAACTTCGCCCATAGTGTTCTCCTCAACGGAGGTTTGGGATGTCTTAGCTTCACAACTGAGAGGTCAGTATGGGAGAACTATTCCCACAAACGACGCTTAATGAAAAGAGATAATTCCCTAAAGAATTTGCATTTCCCCGTTGTTAGGAAAGATTACATGTATCTTTTAAGTTTACAATCGGAGCAATTTATACTATTGAAATCCGCCACGTGTTGCCCTATTATTGACTCCTGGTCCATCATGGTAGTGAAGTTCGTGGGAGTGAAGCGCATAGTGGGCTTCATAGGAGTGGAGTTCGTGGCCGTCCACATGGTAGTCAATGCTGGCATTTTTACCAAATCTACCTATTCGTCAAAGACCGGGTCTTTGCAATTCCTCTTGTTTCAGTCAAGCTTTGATCCCCAGCCCAAAGAGTGGTATATCTTAGGTGACATGAGTGATCAAGCGGTATCGATGTTCTTTCCCAGATGCCCGGTGTAGGTGCATTAAGGGTTAGGCCTGACGCATTGGGCTCGAGCCCCCTACGCTTAGCTTTTATCCGTACTCTCACCGTGTTGGACCCTTTCTTCATGTAACTTATATGGGATTAGGCTTATCCCATTCCGCCAACTATAATTCATAAAGTAGCTCTGTTATTACCACAAACCTACCTTACATTTTTCAGTTAGTTTGTATCTTGTTATGTTAGGAAAAAAATTAATATTATTGTTTACCAGGATCGAGGAATAACTATGTAAAGTAACTAGATTAATTTCCATCCTAAAACTATAATCGTAACACAATTTAAGTGCAAGGTGTTAGGTATCACTCACAAATATCAGAATGAACGGAACAGAAGATGAACATAAAACGTTTAAAGGAAAACAGTTTGCTTAAAGACCAAAATAAAAATTAAAGCACGTTTGCAGGAAAACCATAAAAGTAATCAGAACCTGTTTGAAGATCAAGTCTGTGGTTGACAACTTCCTTAAGACAAGTATCGTCTCGCAAAGGGTGCTTCAAGAATAATGGCAATTTGTCTCACAGGATGAAATGATCTCCCAACAATAAGAAAGCACTTCCTTTGTTGGTTGTCGAACCAAACTGTGCAGAACTCAGTTTGTCTCTCAAACATATGAAATGAAATGAATGAATGAATATGTATCTATGTATGTTAAAATGAGAGAAAGTGTGGCCTTTATATAGACTTGCTCATGACTGTTCGGTACAGTCATGAAGCTTGGGGAAGGGTCGGGTCTCTGCTTCGTTCGGCGGCGAATGCATTACAACGCTGGGCTCGCCGGAGAAGATGCATCACCAATCCAGAATCTACTCTTGCTCAGCAAAACGACAATGCTTTGACGCCAAAAGGTGAGTTTTAAACTAGCTCCGAACCCGAACCCGAACCCGTACTGCAGCGGGCGACGGTGAAAGGCGCCGTGTGTGGTGAACCAAGCATGAGTTAGGTCCTCCCCCTTCCACAAAACTGGAGTGCCCCTTAGGGCCCAAACCCAACTACAAGGTGGGTGTATAACCATCCGATGTGGGACACAAGCTTTTCCACAAGCTTAAACCTTTAGTTACCATTTTCAAGGGGTGATGTTTGGAGGCAATTTCTAATTCACTCCTTAATGGTTTTGAGCAACTCAATATATAATCTTCATATCCTCATGGAGAAGAACACATTCCCATGTGGACCCACCGAAAAAGCTTTATGGGACCCATTGTAATTTTAGCTCAAAATAGCTAAATTATCAGACTAAACCCATTTTTTTTCCAACAATCCCCCACATGAATGAAATTGACTGAGATTAATGCGACTGACATGCTGACAAGAGAGAGTTCAGTTGGAAATTTTCTGTAAAGAGAAAGGTAGCTTGTGGCCTTGAACCTTCCCTTGTGAAATGCTATCAGGGTTACTAATTGATCAGTGAACATGATGTCTTGAACTGTTCAATCATTTGTGTAAACTAAGACAATAACATTCACGCATAATTTTTCCTGACACAGTTGGTTCTCACGGTTGTGGTCATTTTAGCCCTGAACAATTCCTGGTTTCATGAGTGCTCCTAAAGAATGTAGCCTTTATCATTCTCATAGAACCGGCCCAGCTCTCACTCACATAGGTGACTTCTTATGGAAGGTATTCTGCTATACCCCACTTGTCTTTAACAAGATATAAGAATCATTAAAAGTGTGGGCATCACTATTCTGATTATAGAAATGAGTAGGAGATTTGTTCTCTATAGTGATCTTCAATGAGTTGCACAAAATTCGGTTATCCTTTTGAACTTAGATCTTGGGATCTCCGGGCCGCCTAGGGTTGGGCTTATGCATTCGCGACTCATTAGTGTATAGGCTTTAAATCCATTCCCGATGATTTACTTGCTTGCTCTTCCGGTCAAACTCTTCGGGGTTAACGGATCCGCAATGCCTTCTTGACCTTATGTATCTCAATGGTCATAATACCATTAGAGAGAAGTTGTCTTACTCGTATTATGTCTTTGACGAATATGTCGAGACTTGCTGCTATATATATGACTCGTGCTCTTCCAATCGGGCTGAATACCATCGCAATGAATGCAGATAGCAAGCACAAGTTATGGCCATATTGGAATATCTTCTAAGAAATGACGAAGCCACTCGCTTCTTCATCAACTTTATCCAAAGGCTATAAACTCGTATTCCATCATGGATCTAGCAATGCACGTTTGCTTAGAAGATTTCCAAGACTTCGCTCCACCACTAAGTGTAAATAGATAGCCACTTGTGGACTTCGAGTCTTTGGTGTCGGATATCCAATTCGCATCACATTATCCTTCAAGTACTGCTGGATATTTTGAGTAGTGCAATCCATAATATTGTGTGTATTTCAAATACCTCAAAACTCTAACTATTGCCTTCTAATGGTCCGGACCTGGATTACTTGTGTATCTACTCAATTTACTGACAACGTAAGCTATGTCTGGACAGGTACAGTTCATGACATACATTAGGCTGCCAATTGCTTGTGCATATTCTTGTTGTGAAAGGCTTTTGCCATTATTTTTGGATAGATGTAGATTTACCATGTGTGTTCTCATTGGACCGGCTATCATTTTGTTTAAATTTTTGCACTTTCAATGTAATGTGATTGAGATAATATTAGTCCATCTGATGTTTTGGAGATCTTTATCCCAAGTATAACATCAGCAACACCTAAGTCTTTCATGTCAAACTTATTGTTGAACATTTCCTTGGTAGTTTTAATGATTTCATTATTACTACCCATAATGAGTATATCATCAACATAGAGACAAATAATGACAAATCCATGTTCGGTGTTCTTGATATACATATTTGTCACACTCGTTGATTTTAAACCATTTGTCATCATTACACTGGCCAAATTTCATGCCATCAGATTGCGCTTGCTTTAATCCATAAAGGGATTTAATAAGCCGACAAACTTTCTTTTTTCGGCTCGAATAACAAACTCTTCTGTTCCATGTAGATTTCTTCATCCAAGTCACCATTTAAGAAAGTTGTCTTTACATCTATTTGATGTATCTCAAGATTGTGTATAACTGCAATAGCTATTAACATTGGAATGGATGATATTCTTGTCATCGCGTGAATAGGTATCAAAATAGTCCAAGCTCTTTTGCCAGAACCTTGATAAACTACCGCTTTATATTTATCAATAGATCCATCCGCTTACATTTTCTTTCTCTTAACATCCATTTATATCCTAGAGGTTTTGAACCCGTGGAAGATCCACTAGTTCTCATGTATGATTTTGCAAGATGGATTCTACTTCATCGCTTATAGCCTCTTTCCAATATGGAGCTTTAGTGGCTCGACATAGCTTCCTTAAAGCTGAGGCTTATCTTCTAACGGATAATGCTAGAAAACTGACCGTGGGAAAAGATTTTGACTTTCTAGTTCTTGCCGCGTCTAGGTTCATCATCATCTTGTTTGCCTTGACTACCTTCTATTGCGTGATCGCTATCTTTTACTCCAAAGTCCTCAACTCCAGACTGCACAACAATCTTCAAAAAATAAAAGATATCCTGATCACTAATAGTCAAAAGCATGCATATCGATAATTTCCTGATTTATGAATCGTAAAACGATATGCACTACCATTATGCATATCCAATGAAAACACAATCAATCAAGCTATCCTATTTTAACCTTTTTAGGTATAGGTATCGCTACTTTAGCCAGACACCCCCACACTTTTAAGTATTTGTAAGAAGGTCTTCGACCTTTCCATAACTCATAAGGGGATTTATTGGTTTTCTTGTGAGGTATTCGGTTGAGAATATAATTTGCGAAAAGAATTGCTTCCCCCCACATATTTTGAGGTAGTCCAAAACTTAATAGTAATGCATTCATCATTTCTTTTAAAGTTATGTTCTTACGTTCAGCAACCCCATTTTGCTGAGGTGAATAGGGTGCAGTCGTTTGGTGTATTATACCATGTTGTGAACAAAAATCACCAAATGGTGCTTCATATTCACCACCTCTATCACTTCTTATCACCTTGATCTTTCTATCAAGTTGGTGTAATACCCCAAAATATACCCTAAAGAAGACATGTTTAGGTATTTTGTAAGATAATTTCAATGTTTCGTGAGTTAAATGCGAAACATGGAAACGAGAGACCCGGAAATTTACAAGATTTAAGGACAACTATGTAAATTGTCCAAAAAGGGACTTAAAAATCATAAGTTAACAAGATTGATGCCAAAATAGAAATTTAATAAGTTATGGGATTCACAGTACTAGAGAAAAGATGGAATAGAAATAATAATGAGTTAAAGGGCTTAAGTGCAAAATTGAGAAAGTTAAAAGCAAAAATGAGTTTTTGACTTGGCCAAACATGGCCTTAACAAACATGGATAAGAGAAGACCAAATTTGGTCTCCAAAAGAGAGAACCGTAGAGAGGGAGAGAAGAGAAGGAGAGAAGAAGAAGAAGAGGAAGAGGAAGAGAAGAAGAAGAGGAGAAGAAGAGAAGCCATGATAAAAAAGGTATGGAACTAACCTTGGGTATGGATTCTATTATGGATCATATGGATTTTGTATGGGATTCTAGAAAAGTTTAGGAGTTCCAAATTAGGTTTGTTAGATTTCATCCTAACCAAAGATGGCTGAATTAGGATTGTAAAACCCATATGATATGAAGATAGTTATAGAATCCTCTTTTAAATTTGGATTCATGGGTTAATTGAGAGTAATTAAGTTAGGGTTTTAAACAAACCCTAACTAATCATCATATTTGGTTTGAGTATGGGTCATAACCCATATTAGAATGGTTTCTGGGGATAAATTCATGGAAAATTTTTGAAGAAAGATAGGTAATGAAAGATGAATTGAGTAAAATTGAGATTATAAGATGAATTTGGTGTGGTTTTGAGGTGTAAGATAAGTATAGAGTTGAATTGGGTAGAAAAATATGGAAAAAGTGCAGAAAAGCCCACATTCTGGGCAAAATTCTAACACATGTACCGGTATAGGTAAGAGGTGTACCAGTACATGTAGTGCCCTGTTTTTATGTTTCGACCAGTTTTCGTATTTTAGCCATAACTTGCTCATTTCTTATCCGATTTGAGTGATTCAAGTTTCTGGTTAAAATATACTCTGCTGAGAACCAAACATCCTCAAATAGGTACCTTAAAATTCTGCCTCTAAGTGGCCCAGAAATTCACTCAAAGTGGGGCCATGTGCAAGCCAAATTCTGCTTCAGTTTTGATCATAGAGTAGTCCGGGTTGTTTCGGACGTAACTTGAGTTTCGGTGCTCTGATTTGGGTGATTCCAGTTGGAGGAGAACCCTTAGCACCTTAGCTTTAAAGGAGTACAAAGAACCAGTGTCAAATATGGAGACTAGGCACTAGAAAATGAATATTACAAACTGTCCCTCGGGTAAAATCGACTAGTTGACATGAAAATGTCATAACTTTAGTTTGGATGCTTCAATTGGTATGATTCCGGGTCTTCCTCCGAAAAGTAGATTCACAAAGGAATAAGAATATATGAATGATGTGTGAATACATAGACATCATACTGTATAAGTATATGAAATGCCATATGGAATAGGCATGAAACATGAACATGAACACAGAATGTGATAAGTAGAACTTGTATGGATCTTTGGAGTTTGGTATGGATTCTTGTATGGAATTTGTAAGGATCCTTGGTTTTATATAGAATATGTGTGGAGTTATATATTTGTACCCTGGTATAGGGTTCTTCCCTCTTTGATTTGTGGTTTTGGTTTTGTGTATGGAACTTGGTATAGCTTTGTATGGACTTTGTTATAGTTTAGTATGGTTTTGAGTATGGAAATTAAGAATTTATGTATGATTTGTATGGATGGTTATGGGTTATGTGAAATTGTGGACTTTTTATATGGAATCCCTCGTTAAGCTAAGATTTGAGGTGTTAGAGAGTGAAATTACTTGTTAGGAGTATGAAATCTTCCTCAGGGATGGATTGTAAAATATGTATGGATATGGAAGGGGTTTATTCCCGCTTTGGGGTGAATTGGGATTGATTGTAGGATGTTTTGTGCCGTGTTTGTGGCATATCATGTGGTCTAAATTGGGAGGATATTGTCGCCGTGGACAAGGGTTGTCTCGGATGGTTTCGGCCTAAAACGGCGTGTACTGAAGCCGCTAAGACATCCCTCCTCGGCACGCCGGCGTGGAAGCAACGCCGAGCGTGGCCGGGTAATTCCTCCGCACGCCGGGCTGGAAGCCACGCTATAGCGTGGCTGGGTGCATCCTTGGGTACGCTATAGCGTAGCCCCTGCACAATGTTAACCCTCCAACTTCGGATGCGCATAACTTTTTCGTCCGAACTCCGTTTTGGGTGTTCTAGGACTCTATGGAAAGCCCTTTGAGTCTAGAATCTATCCATATATAGCTTGATACAATATTGAGCTTATAATAAGTTCGAAAATGACAAAATACAGTAGCTGCTGCTGCTATTGCAGGTGCTGCAAGCTGCTGATTTTCTTCATGGCTTGCAACTTGCATAACTCCTTCATTAGGACTCCGTTTTGGGTGTTCTTGGACTCTATGGAAAGCCCTTTGAGTCTAGAATCCATCCATATAGCTTGATACAATATCCTGGTAATACACCTGAAAATGACAAGACAGTAGCTGCTGCCACGCAGGTGCTGCAAGTTGCTGATTTTCTTCATGGTTTGCAATTTGCATAACTCATTCGCTAGGACTCCAAAGTATGGGTATTCTTGGATTCATGGAAAGCTCATCGGTCTAGAATCTAACCATATGCTATTTAATGGCATTTGGTGCCCACATCTTGTCTGCTGAAAATTGAATTGTTGTACCGGAAAGTGTACTAATCGCTTTAGTTAAAGTTAATTGGAATACATGGTAAGAAAGGATGTAGATATGAACAAGAAATAGCAATATATAGATTTGATATGCAAAAAGGAGTATAGATAAGAAAAGTACCTACAGGTAGTCAAAGGAAGAGTCTTCGTCCACTCCTACAGGAGATAGGACAGTCTGATAAGAACAAGAAAAATGTACAAGTATAGGAATGTATAGGTATAAGTCGTAAGATATGATAGTATGATAGAATACATGAAGATATAAGTTAACAAGATATAAGATGTTACAAGTAGATGACAGAGATATGATCCAATAGGTTATATGCAAATGTTATATGCTAATATATGAGATAAATATATGATAGAACATGATATGAATACAAGAGTGAATACATGATAGAACATGAATACAAGAGTGAATAGATGGAGTATGAATAGCTAAAACATGAACGAAATGCGATATAGAATAGACATATATGAAATGATATACATGTATTGTAAAGAAAGAAATATGAGAATGGCGGGGATATGAAGCTATAAATATGAGAACGACCGTATTAAAGTAATCATAGTAATATCGCATATGATTACCGGATAACCATAATTATTCAGGAATATGAGATATGTACTGAAAATGGAATAAAACATTGGATTGTCTGCTTAGAACCTGGTAGAGGGATAGATGGGCATGCCTATTAGGGAAAATAAGTCTCGTAACATACCGACTGGGCCAGCCCCGTTGTCACATGCGCCTTCGGGGTTCTTATATAGATGGTCATTGTCTCGCATAATGATACGCCTCAGTCTCTTATAGATGGCCATTGTCTCGCACAATGATAAATACGCTTCGGGCCCTTTATAGACCACTGCTTTCGCAGTGAGTACGCTCGGGCCCTTATAGTTTTATCCCCTAAGGCTTTCTTATGCATGAAACATAAACAAAATGATTTGCATATGACATGTGAAAGATATTATATGATCTCGAGAAGCATAGCACTGCTATGTGATGATAAGTTCTCAGAATATGATTATACGATTCACATGATATATAAAAATGTATAAGAATAAAAATGATCTCGAAAAGTTAATATGAATACAAGATATGGAGTACAAAGTACGCGACACGAAAAGTATATAAACGGGCACAAGACATGAAAGGGAAAGTAATATTATGAAAAGTATAACAGAAAAAACAATATATGAAAATAGTACATGAACAAAGACATGAAATAGTACATGAATACAAAGATATGATAACAAGATATGAAAATAGAACATAACAATCGGTATAGTATATAACCATGAAAGTAATATATCTATAAGAATGGGCTTATTGACACAATGTATCAGGATATGTATTATGAACCATTAGAAAGATAATAGATCAAATGATAAGTACTAGAATAAGAAATAAATGATATGAAAGGTTATATGTCAACGTCACATGATAGAAGTGTATGTTATATGAAGATGATAAGATAAGTGTATTTGTTGAGACGATCATAGTTATTGGTTGTCCCGGTATATGTTTCCCACTGTTTAAAGCTAGCACTGCTTTAACTGTAGGTACGCAAGGTAAGACAAGGATAGAGGACGTGACATCCCACATCAATGCAGCGTGCCAACTCGTAGATAGGTGCTCACCGCACTACTTCCACAATCTCTGTATTTTGAATAGGTATAAGCTTTGTTTATTGGAGAAGTAATGACCTTGTATAGAACATGAATATTCACTATGGTGGTATGTATAATGTATATAAAAGAATTTTTTTATTATTACGTAATTGTGCATATGAATGAGAAAATAGGTACAAGTGTCAGCTCTGAGAAAGAAAAGGTTGAAGAGTCCCTGTAAGACCCGAGAAATTCCAATTTATGGAAAAAGGGCAAAACTGTACTCTGCTACGAAACTGTTAATTTCGTCAAAATCTATAATTTATTCTCTAGATCCTCGGATGACGAAACGTGGATTTCAATCGTTGGAATCTTCTCGCTAAATCTAGCTAGCCTGTGAAATTTCGGCCAAATTCCGAGACAATGAGTTGACACTGCCGAGGTATCGCGATTCGGGTGCCGTAAAACGATTTTCGATGCAACGAAAGTCACATATAATATGTACTCATGTGTCATAAGTGGCAGGAGTAGAGAAATAATGAAAATAGACGACCGAGATAGTGCCAAATGTCAAAACTGAGAAAAGAAGGACATAGGCGTCATTTTGAAATTTGAATTAAGTCACTAAATGATAAAATGTTGTACAATGTCTTCTTCTCCAATTAAAACAAGAAAAACGGGGGAGCAGAAATTTGATGCAAAGGTTCCTGCGTGAGATTTTAAGAGAGAAAGAGCACTTCTCTCTAGAAATACGCACGATCCAACCGTCGGCGGTCTTCGGGACAAGAAGGAGAACTGCTCTACGCGGAGAGGGCTTCGCGTGAGTACCGGATTTAGGGAGTTTCCTCAAACTCCGAGAGGTAGGGGTTTCTCCCTACTTGCGTTTTACTCTTCGTTTAAGTACATTGTAAATGTTTAAGTCGAATGAGGCCGTGAGGGGCCGTTTGATCGGTCCCAAACCTTGGGACCGAATTGATAGGAATTTTTGAAATCCAAAAGTAGCAGCCTGCGGATCGCCACGGCCGACGGGGTGGCTGGATGTTGCAATTAAATAATAAAATCATGTATTGATTGTAATGAGGCCGAAAATGGTCATGAAATGCGGGTTCAAAGTGAACCGAGGAATGGATGTGTTTGAACCGTAAACCTGTGGTTTCATCGCTCAGGAATAGTGACACGTGTGGATATGTGTTTGGTCGAAAGTGATTCAAGTGGAATCGCTGTATGATCATTAGCCCAAGGGAAACTAATTTTGATGTATGAATTGATTTATTTCATGACATGATTGTGTAATTGGATATTGGTGTGGATATGTGCATGTTTACATATTTGTATGTGATTAGACTGTGATTGAATTGCATACATGTATCTCCATATGCAATCGGAACATCCTAGACTATAGGAGTTATGCGGCTGAGATGAGTCTAAGAAATGGTTCTATAGTAGTCTAAAATATTAATTATCTGAGGGTAGTCCAATGAAAATATCAATTGCTCCGAGCGCCCAATTGATATTCACTGAGGGTAGTCCATTAAACAAATAATATATCAATCGCCTGAGCGGCCCAATTGATATATATTCATCGGAGGGTTGTCCACAAACTAACAAAACAATAATTCTCATAATAATGAGGCTTAGGCGAGTGTGAGAGAGCTCTGAGGACTCTGATCCGAGTTGGTCATGTAGACATTCAAGTAGGATCATGCATTTGCTTGAATGTATGTTTATTTTGGAACATTGCACTGCACTTAGGTGGAGAGTAGCCCACTTAGGGTGATTCCACTACTGAGCATTAGCTCACCCTGTCGAGGGATATTATTTTACAGGTACAGGGAGCGTGCGAGGGGACGGCTCGTCCTAGAGACCGAGGATTAGAAGAAAGCCGAGTTGTGGCTTTGGTTCCTGATTTAAACATGTATTAGAACTCTATAAGTTTGATATATGTTGTATAAGAGTAGAAACATATTAACTCTTGTAACTATTGGGTATATAGTTGGATTCATAGTTGGTATGTATATTGAGTATTGTTTATGGGCCCATGGCCAGGACATCTATGTGATTGGATATATTGGATTATATTGTAATCGTTTGGGACAGGATATGTGTTGTAGCTGGTAGAGCTCCCGCATAAAGGAGACTCGCTCGAGTTTGTGAATGTCGAGTAGGTTACCCGACATCCACGAGTATTCCGCGAGTTGGATTCGTAGTCAACCCACCTCTCGAATGGGGCGCCATACTAGTCAGAGCTTAGGCATAATGGTCACTAGAGCTCGTTATATCCATCACTACTCAGGTGTGGTTCGAAGGATATGTAGGTATGAGATTACCTAAGAAAATCACGGACAAAAACCAGACAATTACATGCACGTGTTTCGTGTGCTTAGTATTGGATTTCGTAAGTGTGCTTGCATGCTTGGTTGTGCATAACAGAATAAGGCTATGTTATGTGATTGAAATTTTATGAGTTATATGCGTTTGGTTGATAGCAGGTAGATGAAGTGTGGAAAACAAATTTTGGAGTTTACAGTGTGTAAACTGGAAGGATAAAATAAAAGAAGAAATTTTTAGAAATTTATTTGGTTTATTGGATAATGAAAACAAATTTTAATAAATTTGAGGTTGAACACTAGGGTTAGTGTTGTATAAGTAGACTTGAGGAAATTGACCATTTTCCGTAATTAAATGAAAAAAAAATTCGAGTTTTACAAAGGTAAAACTTGAAAAAATTTTAAGAAAATAAATTTCATAAATTTATTCGGGGTATGAAGTGAAGAAACAATTTTCTAAGGTTTTACAAGTTGTAAAATTGAAGAAATGGAAGAAAATAAATTCTTTATAAATTTATTTGAGTGTGGAAAATGAGAAAAAAATATAAGTATAGATGTTTTTTTTTTAGAAATTTTCAGTAGCTAGAATGAGTGGAAATAAATGGTATGTAATAATGAAAAAGCTGGTGAAGAATTTGGGTTTGGGAGTCCTCTGCAAGGAAATGTATCTGGGATTGTATTTAAATAGCGAGGATGGGAAATCGTATTACGTGTAGGCGGCTAGGTGGGGTACCCAGGGTGAGATTGTATTGCAATACAGTTTACTAAACTGTATTGCAGGAGAAGGCTGGTAGGCTAGGGAGTTGTATTGCAATACATAAAATTGTATTGCAGCCTGGGAAGAAATTGTATCGTGACAGGGTGGCCTTGGAATGGGCGAGTGTAGGCTGTATTCTGTCTGAGTATATTGTAATGGCAGTCACAGTTTCATTTGGAATTGCATTGGCTGTGATGTATTGCGACATGAAGGGAGCTTGAGGTTGGGCGGTGCTGTGTGAGGCGGACCCGTCTGGCCCGGGTGCTAGCGTGCTCGCCGCCCCGCGCGACACGGCGTGGGCGCTGCGATCTGTTCGTCACGGCGCGACACCTCGCCGGCCTAAGGCCACGACTGCGGCGAAGTAGCGCCCACGACACGGCCAGGCATGCGCGCGCCTGTGCGCGCCTGTGTGCCCAGCTGGGCCAGTTTTGGTGCTCGTGCACTGGCCCAGTTTCGGCTAGTTTTTCGACTCGAGTGGCTGTTTAAAGGTCATTGTTTGGACGGTTCATGAACCTTTGTTCATGAACACGCCACCTCCATAAAATTTTCCAAAATTTTTTTTTAATTAAATTAATTTAAAATAGGCAAAAATCAAATAAAAATTAAGGCAAATTTTCGAAAAATAAAATTTTCAAAAATAAAATTTTTAGTGGATCAAAATGATTTGATTGTGTGGATAAATTGTCTAGCGTTGCTTCGCCATCTGCGGAACTTGATATATCTGCTTGGTTTTGTGTATGATTAGTGTCTCGAGAACGTGTTTATGCCTTGGGGATCTTGTATTGTATATTGGCGCCATGTTGATTGTGTAGATGGCTAGTGGGGGCGAGAGTTTGTCGAGGTCGTCAAGAGGCCTTTGGTCGAACTTCCTGGAGACATTTGGACCCGGCCCTTTGTGTTTGATGCAGCGAGGCCTTTGTTGAAATTTGTAGGCTGCGTGGCTGTATCGCACGAGTTAGCATAGCAAAGAAGTAGTCGGAGGTCTGGCCCAACCTCCAGAGATTTAGGCGCACCACCCTCCATTCACGGGGAGGGCCGTGGTGGCGAGACCATTGGTTTTTATGCAGTTGAGAGCGTCTTGGGGCTATGGAATCCCACCTCAGAGCACGACGAGATCGGGTTAAGTTGCATTCCGGCTAGAGAGGCGGGGCCGGGTATGAGGTGGAGATGGGTTGCGCAGTTTCAGAGCCGCTCACGGGTAAGTATTTTCCAGAGACTGCGAGGCATGCGAAGGCCCGTATCTTGCAGAGTCGGGCGTGGGGCGATGACCGTGATGGACTATGTGGCTAGATCTACGTAGTTAGCCCGATTGGCCGATGATTACGCGTGGCCACCGATCTGGCCAAGGTGAGGAGATTCGAGAATGGACTGCTGTCCATTCGGGCTGGGATTTGCAGGACTTCGCCTACGGATATGGATTCCATGGCCGGGACAAACACTTTACAGAGAGAGAGATGGTGATGCCTCTGAGCACCTCGGATGCGAGTACATGGGCAAGAGGAAGCGACGCCTTCCTCCGCTCAGTAAAGAGGCAGAGAGCCTCTAGTTCACGAGATCTGCAGTCACGCGCCATCCGGCCAGTGGACGTATAAGAGTCGTTTCTACGTGCAGACAGATGAGAGTTGCCCGTCAGCAGATGCATGAGAGCCGCTACCAAAGTGACGTATGGTGTGCTACCATTGTCGCGAAATTGACACACGAGACAGATCGCCTGCAGATTGTGGATCCTGTGGTTTTGGGACATCACAAATCAGCTTAGTAGCGTGACGTAAGAGGATACATTCCTCCACAAAGACGCAGATAGGCTGGGGAGGGGGCTGGCTCGCCAGGAGCTACACGAGCACCCCACATTTTACTGTGCAGCCCGAGCCGTATATGGGTAGAGGGCAGAGGACGAGGCCTACGCAGGGACATCAGGGTCCAGGGGCGTGTTCGACGCCACACCAGGCCGAGTCATCAGACGCAGTTATATAGGGTACGTTTTGCTATCTCGCCAGCGGGCTAGAGGTTATTTTGATTCTCGGGTGCTTCGTGATTCATTCATCACGCATCACCAGATCGAAGTCATTAGAGGTCGAGACCTTAGAGGAGCTCAGATGTGGAATTCCTCCCTGTGTGGACTGTGGCGAGAATAAGGATGATATGTCGAGGTCAAGGAAATCGAGATCCTGGGACTCTACTCATAGTGGACCTCGAGGATCATGGACATGTCAGTTCGATGTCATCCTCGGGATGGATTGGCCATGCCTCGGTGGTCGCTATCGATCAGGAGCAGGGTTACCGCCACACGCAGACTCGTACTGTGATGGTGTTTCGTGGGGACAAGCATGACATTTTTTCCCCACAAGATAATGAGTCCAAAGCCTGTATAAGTAGCTGGTCATTAGCGAGCCTGAATTCTGGGAGGACGAGGAGAGACCTGACTGGGATCTACCTCGAGTAGTATGCGAGTATGTGGATGCTTTTCCCGCATTTAGCCACCGACTACCTCCACAGAGGGTAGTAGACTTTGGTATCGAAGTTACACCCTGGTACTTCACCCATCTCTGACTAAGATAGATGGCACCGCTTGAGTCAGTAGGAACTCAAAGTCCGAAGCATGAGCTATTGACAAGGCTCATTAGACCGAGCACTTCACCATGGGGCCTCCTGCCTCTATTTCATAAGAAGAAGGACAAGACCCTTCGACCGTGCATTGACTACGCATAGCTTGAATGTGGTTACGATCAAGAATCTGCATCATTACCGAGATCGACGATTTGTTTGATCATTCGAGGAGCGCCGAGTCTACCTTAAGAGATAGACCTTCGCGATCGGTTACCATCACCGAGAATTGTGGATGGGCAGATATTCTAAGACAAAGATTAGATCAAGATGGCACTTTGAGTTTACGCATGGCCCTTCGACCGACGACGCGCCAGCTGGTATCTACGGATCTCATGCATGTGATATTCCAACCCTATTTGGGACTGGCCATCGTAGTCTTCGTGATGATATTCGATCTACTCCCAAATTAAAGCGGAGTATGAGTATCACTCGAGATCGTGTTACAGCTTGTCGAGAGACCATCGCCTGTACGCTAAGTTCAAGAAGTGCGAAGTTCGCTTAATGAGGCGAGATTTTCGGGACACGTGGTGTCGCATCAGGAGTGTCAGCTTGACCCAGAGAAGGCTTCCAGGCAAGATATTGGGAGAGGCCGGGAGCCGCCGAGACAATGAAGCCGGGATTGGCCAGTATTACAGACATTCATCGAGGATTTCTAAGATAGCAAAGATTCTGCGACTAGGTTGACCCTAAGGAGGTCGTTTGATCGATGACCGATGAGAAGGTACCTGTGAGTCAAGAGAGACTTATTTCAGCCTCCCATCTTGATAGTCCTGATAAGGGACAGGGTGGGGTACATAGTTGTATCATGGATGCTCGAGGGTCGGACGGGATGTGTTTTGATGCAGTCCAGGAGAGTAGTAGCTTATGGTTCTCGCGCTTGAAGAATCAATGGCTGCGTAATTACTCCCACACATTGACACGGAGTCAAGGCCGCTGGCCTTCGCCTCAAGATTTGCCACCACTACTTATATACAGGAGTTCGAGGTGTACTCAGACCATAAAAGTCTGAAGTATATATTCACGCAGTGGGACCTCAATATGAGGCAACGCAGATGGATGGAGTTCCTAGAGGATTATGACTTCACTTTTGCATTACCATCCCCGGGTAAGTGCAAAATGCCACGGCGATGCACTCAATAAATCACGAGGAGCATCGCGTTAGTATAGCTTCCTGAGTGGCTGATGCTCTAGACTGTGGGACAATGGGCGCACAAATGAGCGCACTAAGGGCACGCTGGGAGTTTAGTGGCTACACCGCTCTCGTTAAGGTGAGTGATTGAGTCCTGGCAAGGTGACGCGCGAGATAGTGTCCATCGTGACCGAGTGGGCAACAAAATACGGTGACGAGGGCTGGAACGCCTCACGCTGTATGGTAGTCTGATATAGGGACCCGTAGCGGTTCCCCGCTTGGATCGATTTAAGAGAGGATTCTCAGGAGTTTCACCGCCTCGATTCGGCCGCGGCATCCGTGTGGCACGCAAGATGTACCAGATCTTCACGCCGCATCATCGGAGCGACGAAGAGACATCGTAGGGACTTTGCTGACCACGCCTCATGTCGCCAGGTTAGTCTCAGCACCGTGGCTGCCAGGCTACTTCAAATGATCGAGGCCGAAAGTGGAAGTGGAGCACGTCACCATTGACTCAGACCCACGGCCACTGCCACGCCAGGCTAATGACACTCCAGATGGGTGGATAAGTGACTACAATGGCTCAAGAGACATTTTCTATCCAAAGGCTGGGATGACCTTCGCCTGAGAGATCTCCGCCTGGCCAGGCATTCCGAGAGATAGTCCCGCCACATGGAGTACCAAGATCCATAGTGCTCCGGGATAGGACCCGAGGTTCACTGCGCACCCTTTAAGAGTTTCCAAAAGGCTGGCGTGGGCACACTACCGACTATGAGCACGGGGCCGCTCCCCTCGTACGCATGGTCACCCGAGGACTATACAAGTATTAGAGGACATACGAGCATGCCCCGGATCATAAGGGCCGTCGGGAGGAGACACCCTTATGGAATTCGCCTATAACAACAAAGCATCAGCGTAGTATACAGATATAACCGTGACGAGGCACCAGATGAGGCCACGCAGTCACCATTATGTCGACTGAAAGGGAGAGCTCCATCACCGGGTCCCGATTTGATTAGAGACACCTTCGAGAAGGCGAGCCCGGACACGAAATGAGCCTTCTCAACACGCCCAGACAGAAAGAGTTATGCGATGCGACGTGGACCCTAGAGTTTGAGGTCGAGATCACGCCCTTCAAGGTGATGCCTAAGAGGAGCGGTCGTTCAAGAAGCTGCGGAAGTTATCATCGAGGTTCACCGACCCTTCGAGATACTCGAGAGGGTAGCACCGCTGCGCATCAAGAAGGCACGCCAAAGATGTCGTGTCCATCAGGTGTTTCACGCCTCCATGTTCGGAATATACCCGCATCCAACCATGGTGGATCGGGGACGTGATTGAGGCGACACCGATGGACTCTGGCGCGGGACCGCGGTGCATCGTTGATAACCGCGGATCGTGATTTGCGACGCAAGACCGCAGCTGCGTCGGTGCTAAGTGGCGTCACTATGGAGTGGAGGAGTCCACGTGGGAGAACGAGGACACGATACGCGCTACCTTATCCCTTCGCTTAGGGATGAAGGTACGTGGTTTAGTCGTTAAGATTTAAATGACTGTCTACATGCATGGTAGAATGCACGTTGCATATGCATGTGATCGATTAGATTGTCTCGAATTTCGGATCGAAATTTTTAAGGAGGGAGAATGGGCGACCCGAGAAATTTAATTTATGGAAAAGGCAAATCAGACTTTGCTAATTTAAATTGTTAATTTGGTCAAAATCCCGTAATTTATTCTAGATCTCGGATGATGAAACGGATTTCACCGCTGGAATCTTCTCGCGGAAATCTAGCTAGCTCGTAAAAATTTGGCCAAATTCCGAGACAATGAGTTGACACAAAGCGAGGCATCGCGGTCGGATGTCGTGAAACGATTCGATTCAACGAAAAGTCACATATAACATGTAAATTGTATGCCATAAGTGGCATGAGTAGAGAAATGATGAAATGGACGGCCAAGTTAGTGTCAATGTCAAAACTAAGAAAAGAATAACACAGCTGCCTATTTTGAAATTAATTATCACTAAATGACAAAATGTTGCAAGGTCTTCTTCTCCAATTAAAACAAGAAAACGCTGGAGCGTAAATTCTGATGCAAAGCTGGGTTCCGCTTGGGAGATTTTTAAGAGAGAGATAGCACTTTCTCAGAATACGCACGATCCAACCGCCTACGGCCTTCTGACAAAGAAGGGTAACTCGCTCTTATCGCGGAGAGGGCTTCGCGTGAGTACCGGATTTAGGGAGTTTCCTCAAACTCCGAGAGGTAGGGGTTTCTCCCTACTTCATGCGACTTCGCTTAAGTACATTGTAAATGTTTAAGTCGAACGAGGCCAAGGGTCGCTTTGACCTGGCCCCAAACCTCGGGACCGAATTGGATAGAATTTTTGAAATTCAAAAGAAAGTGTTCTCGGATCGCCAATGTCGATTTGGGTGGTTGGATGTTGCAATTAAATAATAAACATGTATTGGATTGGGCCGAGGCCGAAATGGTCATGGAAATGCGGGTTCACAAAGTGAACCGATGAATGGATGTGTGTTTGAACCGTAAAACCTAGGGTTTTACTGTTCATAGGAATAGTGACACGTGTGGATATGTGTTTGGTCGAGTGATTCAAGTGGAATTGCTCGTGTATGATCATTAGCCCAAGGAAGCTAATTTTGATGTATGAATTGATTTATTTACGCATGATCAATTGGATATTATGGATATGTGCATGTTATGCATATTTGCATGTGATTAGATCAGATTGAATTGGCATAAGACAAGATATTCCATACGACTCTACATCCTGTGACTATAGAGTTAGTGCATGAGATGAGTCTAGAGAAAATGGTTCGGAGGGTAGTCTAAAATATTAATTATCTGGGAGGGTAGTCCAAAATTTAAAAATATCAATCATCGAGCTACCAATTGATATTCATCTGAGGGTAGTCCACAAATAAATAATATATCAATCATTTGAGGCGCTTTAATCATATATATTCATCGGAGGGTTGTCCACAACCAACAAAACAATAATTCTACACGAGGCGAGGGCGAAGTGAGAGAGCTCAAGTGAGGACTCCTGATCCGAGCTCGCCATGCGTATTCAAGTAGGACTTACTTCACAATGTATGTTTATTTCGAACATTGCACCGCACTTAGTGGAGAGGTGCCCACTTAGGTGATTCCACCATCGAAAGCATTAGCTCACCCCGTCGAGGATATTATTTTACGGTATAGAGCGCATTTAGGGGACTCGGGCCAACCTAGAGACCGAGGATTAGAAGAAGCCGAAGCCAGGGCTTCTGGGTTCCTTGACATACATGTATTAGAACTCTATAAGTTTGATATATGTCAGAGCAAGAGTAGAAACATATTAACTCTTGTAACTATTGGGTATATAGTTGATTCATAGTTGGTATGTATATTGAGATATTGTTTATGGGCCCAAGTGGCCGTGATATCATGATTGGATATATCGATTATATTGCACTAAGCTGGGATAGGATATGCAGGTGTCAGAAGCCGGGTAGAGCTCCCCCCGCACAAAGGACTTCACGATATTCGTGGAATGTCGGGTGGTGGCTACCCCGACATCCACGAGTGATTCGCGGTTGACGGCAGTCAACGGACTCCCCCCGGAATGGGGGCCACGCCTAGCTCTCGAAGTGTGACACCTCGCTGACACCCCATCTGGGTGCCGGTCGGGGCGCATACTGTTCTCCACCTCATTCTTGGAAATGTTGGAACATTCCAATGCCTCATCTTTACTTCTCAAGAAGTAAACATAACAATATCTTGTGCAATCATCAATTAATGTAAGAAAATATTTCTACCACCTCGCGCTTGAATAAATTTCCCAAATCACGTATATCCGAATGTATTAATTCTGGGAGGTTCACTACTCTTTCTTCTTGATCGGAAAGTAGTTCTGTAAGTTTAGATTCCACACAGATCTCACATTTATGATTTGGATCTATTTTAAAATTAGGCAAACATTCCATATTAATTAATCTGCACAATGTATCATAATTAACATGTCCTAGTCTATCATGCCACACATTAGAAGATTCAAGCATATAAGCAGAAGACGTGCTCTTTTTTTATTGATATTCTTAATAGGAGGTACAACAACAATTATTACATTCATCTTTGAAGGAGCCCATTGCCTGCGTGTACTCTTTCCACATACATCCCATTTTTGGTGAGGATGAAGTTGTCTAAGACAAACACCAACTTGAAGCCCTTCTTACTCAACAATGATCCAGACACTAGATTCTTTCGAATTTCTGGCACATGCAACACATCATTGAGAGTAAGTTCCTTGCCCGATGTCATCTTCAATACTACCTTCCCTTAGCCTTCAACCTTGGAAGAAGAGGAGTTGCCCATAAAGAGTTGTTCCATCTATGGCTGACAGATGAGAACATCTTCGTCTCGGTTGAAACATGATGAGTAGCCCCCGTGGTCCACCCACCATTCCTCGGGTATTGTCGCTAATGAAGTTCACCTGACACTACTCGCCTGAGAGGTTCATGTCTGAGACATCGTCTTCACTTCAGTCACATTGGCTTGAGGGCGTTTCTTCTTCGGATTCCTTGTTCCGCGACTACGACATAACCTAGCACCTGTCCCCGCTTGTCGCGACACATAACACTCGCCTCTTTGGAACCCGTAAGACTCGCTAGGACCGTTGTCACGTGCTTCCTTCTTGTTATCAGGGGAGGCCCACCGTCTCCACACAACATCGCCTTAGATTCATGGAAGCCCTTGCCCGCTCTTCTTCTTAGATTTACAAATACCTTCCCTATTCTCACCCTCACTATCAAGTCTTCGTGTCTCATATTTCCTTCCGCTATGTTTTGTATTCTTTGAATTTTTTCCATAGTGGTGGAAACTTTTCAATAATTACAGCCACTTGAAAGGATTCACTGAGAGACATCCCTTCTGCATGTATGTCATGTAGAATCACTTGCAGATCTTGAACTTGGCTGATCACTGTCTTGGAATCAAGCAACTTGTAGTCTAGGAATTTTCCCACTATAAACTTCGAGCTCCCGATCCTCAATCTTGTACTTTTTGTCCAAGGATTCCCACAGTTCTCTTGCAGTATTGAAGGCACAATACACATTATATAGTGTGTTGTTCAGGCCATTCAGGAGGTAGTTGCGACACAAGAAATCAACATGCTTCCATGCTTCCACCGCGGCAACCACTTGCCTATTATGCCATTTTCCTTCAATGCGGAGCATCCTCTCAAGGAACGAGCCAAATTCAAGGTGGTCGTAGAACAACATCTTTGTTACCACCTTTGAATTCTATCCCATTAAATTTTTTCCGCTTTCCATGACTTCACAACTATTGGCGCCATACCAGAGTCGAGGAGGCACCACAACGGGTAGAATCAATAGTCATTCCCACTGAATCAATTCGCTTCCGTAAATGCGATATTAAATTAATAAAATGACTTAGCTAAAATGTCAATAAACCGCTTTTTAATAAAGGTGGCTACCGCTCACGCGTAAACAAGATTTAATAAAAAATTAACAAATGTGACTTAGCCAAATTATGAGCACAAATAAATGTTTTTTGCACGCAAAGATCTAAAAAAATCGCTAGCCAAATTTGAGCAAAACAAATAAAATATATTGCAACCAAAACGTATTTTTGTTTCGCGTAAATGATCAATAAAACAATATTAAAATTGATATGTAAACTGATATCAGAACCGAATTATGTTAAGTAAAACTGATATATAAACTGATATATCAACTTATATATGCAAACTATGGTAAAAGGCGCTGTTTATATGTAAGAACAAAAAACACAGTGCAGTAAAATGCGTTGTATTCCAGAACTGTAGTTCAAATCTATAAATAAAATGCGTAAAACCAGTGTAGTCGTTCTATAGTCCAGAACGGCACTGATGTCTATAAAAACGTACTGATATCTATATAAAAATAACATAAATGTAACGCTAAAACAAAAAATTGTAAAATAAACTGCGCTGCTCAGAGTCTAGAAACAAGACCGATGTCTATAAAAACGTACACATATTGATATCTACAAATAAAACCATAAATGTAATGTTTTTGGTAAAGCGCACCCAGCAGTTAAAAACCAAGGTAATAAAACAGCGTAACGTTTCCGTATGCATTTATGTAAAAACGAAAAAAACAAAAAACGTACTTGTCTTAAGTTTGTTAGGTATCACTCACATATATCAGAATGAACTAATGTACACGGTAATATAAAACGTTTAAAGGAAAACAGCTGTTAAAGACCAAAATAAAATTAAAGCACGCTTAGAAAAACTTAAAAGTAATCGAACCTGCTTACAGATCAAGTCTCAGGTTGGATACATCTTCCTTAAGAGGTATTGCCCTCAGCTGGTGCTTCGAGAATAATGGCAATAATTGTCTCTAGATGAAATGATCTCCAACAATTAGAAAGCACTTTGTCGGGCCGTCGAACCGAACCGCAAGTAGTAACTCGCCTTTGTCTCTAAACGCATGAACGAAATGAATGAATGAATATGTATCTATGTATGTTAAAATGAGAGAAAGTGTGGTCTTTATATGGATTTCCACTCATGACTCCGCTCGTACGCCATGAAGTTGGGAAGGGTCGTGTCTCACGGCTCACGGCTAATGCACGCGTTTGCCGAGAAGACGCGACACCCAATGGTAACCTACGCTGGTCTCAAAACGACGCCGCTTTGATGCCAAAATGTGAGTTTGCTAGCCCGAACCCAACTCAAACCCGACGGCAGGGCGCCAAGGCAAGATGTGGTGAATCGTTAATGTAGCCAGTCCTCCTTCCACAAAACTGGGAGTGCTCCTTGAGGCCCAAACCCAACTACAAGGTGGGTGTATATATACCCTTTAAAAGTCTTGTTCCCATCCGATGTGGGACACAAGCTTTTCCACAAGCTTAAACCTTTAGTTACCATTTTCAAGGGGTGATGCTCGAGGCAATTTTAATTCACCTTAATGGTTTCAGCAACTCAATATAGTAATCTTCATCTCCTTTGTGAGGAGAACATATTCCATATGTGGACCCAATCGAAAAGCTTAGGACCCATTATAATTTTAGCTCAAAATACGCAAATTATTTGCATTTCAAACTCCATTTTTTTTTCAACACAAGGCAATTTGATCAAGTAAACAAAAAAAAAGGATTATAAGTAAACCCAAATTTTTTATTTTAAATATAAACTTCAGCTTGAAATAAGTATGAAATTATTGACTTTTTTCAAAGTTTAATTATAATTAAAGTATAATAAAGATCATTTTTTTCTTCGTTTTCTTAGTACTTTTTTTAAAACTAATGACCCTTGAGTTTATGTGGCTGTTGATTTGAAGGATCCAGGATATTTTCTTCAAATCCACTTTTCTTTAAAATACCAAATGTTTGTTTAAGTTCTAAGAATTATATTTAAAAATTTTATTCTTGAGCAGCATGTGTAACGTATTTAGAGTTGGAAAACAGCTAATTCCTACCATTTTTATTCGGATAGTTTTTGCTGTGCCATCTCGACTCTACATATACATCGGGTTAAAATTGGTTAAAATGAGCCAAAATATTTTTAAAAAATTAAAATATTTAATTTTCTTAATTTTATCCAAGGATGAAAATATTGATTTTGACGGGATATATTTCCAGACTTGATTTACAACATATCTGGATATATTTCCAGAATATTTTTACATAACATCGATAATTAAAAATTATTCAAAATTAAGAATATATTAAGTTACATATCAAAATTGTTTTGAAAGCATAGATAATGATAATACCAATCTAATTTGATTTTTTTTGACATTCTTTTACTATATTTAAATTTTTTAATAAAAAATTAAATTATTTTTATTAAAATGTATTTAATTAAGAAATAAATTATTTTTATATGATTTATAAAAAATATTGTATTCAATAGTTTTTTGAAATTTGGTAATTGTAATAACAACGAGAATACTATATTTTTATATATTTATTAAAAAACCCGAAAAATTATAAATTCTTTCAAAATGGAAAATGATAATAATCATAATAAATTGCCATAATGGCTTAGTGGAAGCTTATAAAATTTCTAGATCTCTGATGATGAAACAACCGGCACTAAGCAATTGCTCAGAAATCTAATGACTCAAAAGTTTCGGTCGAATTATGAGACACCTGAATTTTTCCTATTTTCTCGATATGGTTACCATTGACTCCTGTGAACGAGATTTACTTAAAAATCTTGAAGTCGAAATGGCTCACAAGTTCATTTAAATAGCGAATTAAAAGAATAATTGTTTTGCTAGAAACAGTAATCTCGAATGAAGCAATATGAATCATGTATCTAAAATAATAATAATAATAATAATAATAAATTAATTAATTAATTAATTAAATAAATAAATAAATAAAGATAAAGTCAAAAAGGGGCACGGACATAGGGGGGGAGAAAGGGGAGAGTGTTAAGAGAGAGAAATTTTTATTTTTTTTCTTTCTTTTGCTTCTCTCTAATATATACCTGAAATTGATTGTGTGTTTTTGTCAGCTAAGTGCAAAGCCGATCCACTAACGAGCTACATGTTGGTACCAAAGTTTGAGTTTCACTAAACTCCACGAGATAGGGACTTTTCCTACTTGGATTCTTTTCTACCCTAAAGGTCATTTAATGGCTTGAAGCTTCTTAGAGGCCGTGAAAGGTCAGAATTTCAGCCTCCCAAATTTTCGACTGAGTGTAGGAATTTTGGTGAATTTTTTGACTATTTTTTAACAAATCGTGTTGAATTTCTGGACTGCTTTTATACGTCACTGAATTTTTTGAGATCGCTTTTCTACAGTCCTTACTAAAATTTGGGACTGCTGGGTAGTTCTGACCGAAGTTCGGTTTGGTTTTTGATCCCGACCGATGTCTTCGAAGTTTTGTGGTGTGTCAAGAATTCTAAGTGATTTAACCGTGAAGGGACCAAGAGGTGCCAAGGTTTTATGTGGTTCCGAGATTTGGTCCATTTTGTGTGTTATTGTTAAAATATTAAATAACATGTTGTTTGCGGTGTAAAAATCATGTTAATATACGTATTCATGTATTAACATGGGATTGCATGTATGTAAATTATATGTAAAAATTATAATTGTTCATGGTATATTAATGTTTCATGTAGCACTCATATATACATAACATGAAGGAAAAATGTGCATTGGCATTATATATTTCATATGCATGGTCACATCGCGCCGAAGCCTGTGTGTACATGGAACTCCGTTATTCACTATTCTCGTAAATGTAGTGAGCCAGAAATGGACAACGGTCTAAAATTGAGACTCACCATGGTAAAACAATAAAATAAATCCATGTGTTTGGGTGAAGCAAGATGGGCAGATCCCCCCTGTGGTGAAAGACCCAAGTTTTATTCGGGTCCACATATGTATCCAAATACGAAAAGTTCGCAAAGTGTCTAAACCCAAATTTTATTCTCGTCGACATATGGATCCACGATGAAAGCTCATGCCGTTTCTGGCAAGGCAAGCCATGGGGTTCTCGCTGGCACTCCTCGAAATTTGCAACCCAACAATCACACCGATTTGATAAATTAAAGTTTGAGGGTAGTCCAATGGTTTAAGTCATCGCGAAACACCACACCGGGGTTTTTCACACTTAGCCAGCGAGGGAGTCGATCGGACTGTTGTGGGCATGAGGAGTCTCATCTCATGTGATGACACGTAACATTCCATATAGATTACATTACTTATTTGGAATATAGTTTGATGTTTTATGTACGCCTATTTCATGTGCATTTAGGCGAGGAGTAGCCCATATAGAGAATTATTTGGTGTCAAGCCACCCCGTCAGGACTCCCTTCGTGCAATGTGGGTGTACAAGGAGATGGCGCTCCGACGAGGCTCGTGATTGTGAAGAAGGCCGACATGTGGCCTTGATGTATGTAAAAAGAATCAGAATTAAATTTTTCGACTATCGAGCAAATAGCCTGCATGTAATTATGGTAAGAGGGTCGTGATCGGACTCTTATGGACTGTCATTAACCCAAATTTCATACTTTTAATTTAAAATATGAAATGAATGGGTCCCTTAAAGAACGTATCGAGGTGGTGTCTGCAAACTATATTAGGAACAAGCCAGTTTTAATATATGTTCTATATAAGAGTGTTGAAATAAACTCTGTATGGATTACTGTTATAATGTGTTGTACGTTGTAGAGCTTCGAACAAAGGAGACTCACTCGATTGTGGAAATATGGATGCCACAATGGACACAACCATGTGGTATCTGCAACCCAAACTACGTGAATTCCTTAGGTCGACGGGTTGTCAACTGACCCCGAATTTGGGGTGTCACAAAGATGGTATCGAGCTAGGTAAACGATTACCTAGGGAGCTCGAATGTGAGTATCCACAAGTAATTCTTAAAATAAGAACAACTTAGTAACAAAATTTAGGTATACGAATACCTTGGGTCTAGACCATGCATTGTTGTGTGTTGCGTGTTTTGTGCTTAACATGTTGTGTGATATGTGTGGTGATTTGCACAAATAATATACATGGTAGATTGTATATGGAACACTAGTGGTTAGGAAACATAAACGGGGGGGTTCGAAAAACAAAATGAACATGACAGTTCGGGAACTAATTTGTATTAGTAGTTGCCATTATGCACCACTAAGGAAAAATGGATGAACGGTGTGGTTCATGATGTTAAAGTCTATTAGTAGTTGGCACGTACACTATAGGTAGACTGAGATAGAAATTTGAGAACTCTATCATGGTCCTGATATGTGTAGATGGCTAGCGTAGGAAGAGTACGCCGAGGTCGAGTATGAGTATCAACCAACGACCACCCGCTGGACTAATGCACCTACATAGCATATTGCTGCCGACTACCACCCTAATGCAAGCAAAGTGTTGTCGCTACCACCATCGCACAAGCCGTGCAATTAAACCAAAGGGGGTCAAGTAACCCCGCAGGTTCGAGGGCAGCCATGATCCCCGCACTCTCAAGGGAGCGAGGAGAGCCAATGGTGGCGGTCATCAAGCTGACCAATAAAGGATACGCGCGCTAGTGCTAAGAGAAATGAGAATCAATCTTCTTCTAGCTCTGTGGTTAAGCATAAGACTTCGCTTCATATAGATTTCGTGACGTGGCCGCAGGCCTTATCGTGGCCAAGGCCAAACCAGACTTCTAGTCGGCCGTATGCGCATGATATGTTATTACCCGCTAACAACCCGACATATGAAGAGGGGATCAGCTCTCAAAGGTGGGATCCCAAAATTGCAGACAACATAATCCCAATCATCAATGGATAAGCTACGATTAAGGTTTGTTCCTTCTCACCTAAGGCGAGCCATAGGACCAAAGATTTTGGGCGTGCGCACAAAGACTCCACACACCCGATAAAGGCTGTAGAAGCTAGTGGTATGGGTTTTCCAGGTAGGGGCCAAGACTTCTGTGCCAAGACTCGTGGACCCAGGGCGATTCTACATTGTGGTACCGCAAACTGCTTGCGACCACCAATAAGCTTGGCACGCTTCCGCTCTCACAAGAGTGTCATTTAAATCGATGCATCATATTTCATGTTTATCACGTGATAATGTGAGAAAAGTTCAGCTCTGAGGTTGAAACCTGGAAAGCCGTTGTATGTGAATTCCTCCCTAGAACTAGGGTGAGTGTTTCTGGCCGATATGTGCAGAATGTGAGTCGCAGGATCTTGTGATTCTACCACCGTGGACCCGAGGGTCACGGACATATTCTGAAGCTCGGAGTCATCCCTGTGATGGACTAGTCGACGACCATAGACTCGCTATTGATTGTGACTTAGGTGGCTACCGCCACACACGTGATGTTATTTGTTACGCTTCGCAGGGAGAAGCATGATGCTTTACCCTAGACCGCACGCATCAGATGGAGCGATGGCACGGGTCGTCAAAGAAGCCTTACCCCGGAGGACGAGCGCGAGACAGAATCGATCTACCTCTGCTTAGTTTGCGAGTATAAGGATGTTTTTCCTGATGAGCTACCTGACACCAAGCAAGCAGTGGATGTGGACTTTATCATTGAGTTACACCCCTAAGACGTCGCCATTTCTATGACTCCTCATAGATGGCACCGTGAGCCAGAAACTCGAGGTCCAACCGTAAGAATCGGCTGACAAGGGTTTTAGATAGACCAGCACTTCCACCTGAGCACTCCAGCTTCGCTTACTAGAAAGAGGTAAAATATTCAAGTTGAATGACTTGTAGGAGAAGGCATCTGTGACTTTGAAAATGAGGGATTACTACAAATTTATTCTCGATAGTCCCTGAATAGGGACAAAGGTACACTGCAGTAATGCGGATGCCTCTAAGGACTGACCCGATGTTTCGGATGCAACCGAGAGGGTTTGTGGGCTTATGGTTCCATAGCCTAAAGAATCATGAGTAGAATTACCCACACATGATTCGTGAGTCAAGGCCATAGTCTTCGCTTTAAAGATTTGGCACCACTATCGGTATGGTGAGCAATTGAGGTATTTTCGCATCACAAGAGTCGAGATATATCTTTTACAAAGCTGACCTCAACATGAGGCAACGCAGATGGATGGAGTATCTGGAGGATTATGACTTCACTTTGCATTACCATCCTAGTAAGGCAAATGTAGTGGCCGGCGCTCAATCTGAAGTCACGGGGAGTACTAGCTAATGTGAAGCTCCTCAGAGTGGCAGATGTTCTGAGTGCTGTGTGGAGTTTGGTAGGCTACTATCCCTAATGAAAGGTAAGATTGAGTCCTAGGGACAGGACGCAAAGATATTGTCCACCAAGGATCGAGTACTGTCAGGTATGGGTGACGAATGCTAGGCCATCCACACAGATGGTAGTCTTTGCATGTGGATTCGTCGTGGGTTCCCAAATGGGACTGACAAGAGGAGATCCTCATCCAGGTTGCACAAAAATGTACCAAGATCTTCGCGCTAGTATTATTGGAGCGGGATGAAGTGACACGTTGGAGATTTTGTTCGATGGTGCCTCACGGTCGCCAGCAAAGGTTGAATATCGGCCACAGGTTCATTCGCCATGAGGTAGTTTAAGGAAGTGGGAGCATGTCACGACGGATTTTGACCCATCACAGACACATTCCAGGCATGATGTCGTATAGGTTATAAAGTGGACCGACTCACTAAGTCGACACTTTCTAGCGTTATGATGACCTTCACACTGGAGAATTCTTGCCATTGTATATTTGTGACTGTCCGCCATGGAGTACCAATCTCTATCGATTTCCGATGTGGATCCCAGATGATATGCATTAATTTTTGAAGAGTTTCCAAAAGGCCACGGGGACACGCTAATGATGATACAAGATTTCATTCTGTACATGGTCGTACGAAGAGGACCATATAGATTTTAGAGGACATGTTGCGTGTATGTCCCGATCTCGGCGTAGCTAAGAGAGTGATTACCTGAAAGGAATTCACCTACAAATAACAAGCATCGCGGTATTGATTAAATACCAAAAAGTGCTATTTTGAGCCCTATTCAAGATAGGTTTTGAGGCTAAGACTTAATCATATGAATTAAGCCAATTGTCATGTGCATGTCCACTTAGTGTTTTGATTTGTTTTCAGATTACTTTCGATAGTTTCAGAGTTTTCGAGAATCAAATCATCAAGCTCGCTTCTTATCATACTAATGCGAGAATTTCGATGATTTCACCGAAATAGGCGATGAAATGTCAAGATGCAAATCAAGGCAAAGTGATAAATAAAATGCGTGAGGTGGATGCAAGAGGAAAACAGGAGGCCAAAGATTTTCGCTATGATTATAAAATTTCGCTAGATTTACGGGTGGCTCGCAATCATAGCTAAAATTTCGCGAAAGTTTCCAGCTAAATTCGCTATGAAAATTTCACTGTGTTAGCGAAATTTCTAGCTAGCGAAATTATCAGAGCTAGCGAAATTTTCCATTTTCATTGTATAGAATTTCGCTGAAGAAGACTGCCAGTTAAATAATTTTCAAGAAGAAGCTAATTTTTTCGCTAGGTTAGCGACTTTCGCTAGCTAGCGGGCCGCTATGCTAGCTTAAATTTGCTGCATAGCTTAAAATTCAAAATTCTGTGATTTTGGTATTTTCGTTCTAAACGACCACGTTTTGATTAATTACCATTTGGTCTCCTTATGTAATTTCATATTTGTGCATTTTTTTGTATTTTCACACTTTGGGATTGGCTACAAGCTCCTCAACTTTGTAACCCTAAGTAACTTTTCCATTAATACGCTTCCGCAATTTTTCATTTTAGGTTTACTTTGCTCTCTTCTCTCCTTTCTCTCATTTTCTCTACGCTGAAACACCCCCTCGAGGACGCATAACTCATGATGTTCAAGGCCTCATACTTTGAAGACGAGGGTTGCCAGCTTGGCTTCTCAGGGGCTGCCGCAGTTGTCCTCATGCTTTCAATGTTGCTGTGTACAAAGATTTATGGTTCTCAACTTTCCAAACTAGGTTTAATGCCATTTAATGTCTTTCCTTCGTCAATACTTGTCATGCTTGTGGTTCAAAGGTATTTCCTTAATGGTAGATGCACTGATATCCTTTATATGTCATTTACGAGCCATTGAAATGAGGTTAATGCTAGGGTTTCAAACTGAATGGGACCTTGGATGTTCATTATTTGGTTTTACTCAAATAGGAGTGGTTTTAGGGTTAGGTTTTATAGCTAAACAAAGATCCTATTGCTTTGACTATATGTCATTTCGGGCTCTAATGCGAGAAATAACCCGAGGACATTTTAATAGCCCCATGTTATCAAGCTAGTGACCCAAGCCTTCAAAGCTACCATTTCACACTTCACATTAAGCCATTGCGCTTATCAAGGAACAAACAACCTCCACCGCTTTTAACCAAATCCACAAATCCAAACAAAAGCCTCTACCATTTTCAAACACCATGCAAATCCATTTCAGGATGAAAACCCATCCCCGTGTTCGACTCCTAGACCGCTATACCGGCAAAGAGCTTGACTACGGCAGTAGGAGGAACATAGGAAACAAATATTTTTGATTCCGCTCACCCTACCGTGGCACGAATCAAGTATTCAGATAGCACCCTATGAGGCCTTATATGGGAGGCCATGTCGATCACCGACCGCTGGACAGACGGGAGAGCGGTTCCATCACCGGGTTCCATCTATTAGGAGACATCTCTGAGAAGGTGGATTTGATTCGGAAGCACCTTCTTACGACTCAAAGCAAAATGTAAGAGCTACGTTGATGACTACACACCTCTAGAGTTCGAGGCATCGTCTTCTTGAAAGTGATACCCCAAAGAGGAGGGTCGATTCGCCAAGCGAGTAAGCTGGGCCGATGAGTCCAAAACTCATTAGATTTTTAATCCATTTTTCTCGAGTTTATAATGAGAATAATGATGAATTGTTTGCAGAAAACCGATACTGACTCAACCACTTTGCGTGAAAATACAGCTATAAAATCAAATTTTTAGCAAAATCATAAAAATCACCACAGTTAGACCAAGTCAAACTGAATTTAAGTCAAAGGACAGAAGGGCTTCAAAGAATTTCAAGTCAATGCATAAAGAATAAATTTGGCTTTGAAGAAGAAATCGAAGAATGAACAAGTGAAGTCGCGGATCTAAGAAAGAAGTGGAGACAAAGAATGACTGGTCGAGATTAAAAGAAGCAATTCAATGAAGAGCGTTCATGTCGCTGACATCATTGCGATGTGTCGCTGACACCAAAAGGAGATAAATGATGTCGTGATAATTATCATGAGGTTCACAATAAGGAGTTGTCTGCAGCCACAAGAACAACCTTCTCAAGTAAAGAAGTCGCACCAATTTTGAAAGAAAGGACTCGGATGTCGCGACTGACAAGAATGAAGAATAACACCAAGGTCGCACGTAAATTCCAAATCAGATTCACCAAGAATTAATGAAGAAGCAGATGATGTTGGCGACACCACTTCGAGGTCGCGATAAAATTGGAAAGCTTAAAGTAGCAGACATTGAGGTCGTGATTAATCGACAGAAGTTGAGACAAAAGATTTTCAAAGAGACCGAACATGTGAGGTCGCGACAGCTAGAAATGCATGGGAGACATCAAACACTGAATCAAGACGCCGCGAGGCCCTTCGGTCGCGACATCACTCATAGCAAAGAAGGTCGCTGACGCCCTTCAATGTCGCTACATCAGCCGCAAAGAATAGAAGTCGCTACATCAGATCCAAGAGATGCTGAAGACAAGTCACGACAAAATAAAGCTTCAAATGACATCAAAAGAGCTCATAAGTGGTAAATATCAAGTCACACGCATGATTGAAGTCGCGACCTCAAAAGAGCTTACAATGAAGAAAAGTGAAGTCGCGACGTATGATTGAAGTCGCGACATCAAAACAGCTCATAAGCATAACAGTGAAGTCGCGACGTATGATTGAAGTCGCGACATCAAAACAACTCACATGCAGATAAGGAAGTCGCGACAAGAAAGAGAGGTCACGACATCAAGTCAAGGTCGCGACGCACAAATGGAGTCGCGACATGAACAAACAAATGGGCCAGTTATTTAAACCTACAAGGAAGTACATCGGGTTAGGGCCCAACCTGTATCTATAACAAGCAACCGCTACAAAAGGAAAGTGGAAATTTCTCATACCGTAACAAGAAGTCCTGCAGTCAGCGTCATTTAATTTTCTTTTTCTTTTTCTTTGTTTTGTCATATTTTAGATTAGATTAAAGTAGATTGTTATTTCATTTGAATTTCGGACTGAGGTTAGGTCATGAAGTTGAAGCCGAAGGCAGAATTATTCTTCTCAAATTATCATTGTCTGTTTCAGTTCAAACAAATTTGGAATTCGAACTTCCAGTCGAATTTGCGTAGTTCTTTGATCGTGGAGCTACCATAGTGTAAATTTAAGTAATTTAGAAAACCCAAATTGCTCGTTGAATTTACTCGTTGTTGGGAATTTATCTTTTCTCGGGCAGTAAATTTATCAGAGCTCCATCGAACTTCGCCTCAAATCTTCACGGATTTGTTTATTGTTGTATCTCGATCCAAATATTAGTGTCCTATACCCGAATAGATTGTTTCATGCTCGATTTCCGTGGAGGCCCTCAGGACACAAAGAAGGGCATTCCCGAGGAGTATTGAACAATCTCAAGGGTATGCAAACCTACATTGGGGATCTAATGGGCTTTGTGAATTCTAATCTCGATAAATCTTTCTTCTCACTTCAACCCGAGAATGAGTTGAATTACTTATCACCAAAATGAGCAGAGTTCGCCTCGATTCGAACAGTAAATTCAATCCCGTGTTAGCAAGGATCTAATCAAGGAAAGAATGAACTGTTCCAATTTTGAGGATGAGAAACCAATATAGTGTAAACCCATGCTTAGCCTATGTCTTGTGGAGCTATGTTTACATCTACGTTTCGTACGGCATCAGTGCCAAAATACCTTAACAAGGCAACTCAGACAGTAGTTATCTAACTTCGTTTTCGGAAGAAACAGAAGATTAGATGATGAAATGTGTCATTATGAGAGATCCACATGGCATTACCTTCTTCCTTGACCTGATCTCTAAATTGAGGTTCATGAAGCAGTTACGTAGTCATTTACAGGAATTGATTTTTCACAAATGGGCTTTATTTTCAATGCTCTTCAAAAACTAACCGACGCCTATTTCTTTTTAATTTTTTATTTTAGTTTAAGCATTATTTCACTTTGTTCTTAGTTTACATCTTTATTCTTTCATTATTTTTAAAGGTTGCTAGATATATCAATTGCAAATCGGTGAGTCCTAAATAGTATAGAACTCGAGTAGTCAAGGTAGTTGATTGAGAATTCTCGAGATCTCCCATGTGACTCGGGAGACCAGACTTAAATCCACTTTGTATTACTTGTTCGACCCGCACTTGCAATCATGATCAAAACCAAAAAGAAATTTATCACCAAGGAAACCGTTTAATCAAGATAATTGCAAAGAAATATAACAAACAAGTTTCATGGCATTGTTGGGGATTAGATAATAGTCCTCGTAATAACGCTATAAATTTGTGTTGATGTTTTTGATCCATCACCACACTATACAGTGGGTAGAGATAGTCCAACAAGCTGGCGCCGTTGTTTCGGGGATCGAAAGAATAAATTAGGATCAATATTCCCCGAATGGAAGTTAAGGAAATACTAATTGGACATTTTTAAAGAAAATAACAAAATTAGCTTTTCAAGCAAGGACTACATTAGTCACTAATTTTTAACAAGCCATGTTGAAACACGGTTAGGTTTGACTAATCCTATTAATATGAGTATGCTTGGCTCGTGAGAACCTTTTAATGCATAGAAACAGGATCTAACTGATTCTAGCGCATAATCGACCGAGAGAATGCTCAGAGCTTAAGAAAGACAAAAAGAGCGTAAAACGCAGCTATGGCGTAAGAGAGACATGACCAAACAGAGGAATTGTGACAAGAAATTTAATACTCCCCCATTACCGATACTGGAGATTTTGAGGCCTATTATTCAAGAAGAGTATTCCGCAATCGACAAATTGGCGTTGGATGGTAAAACAATTTTGAACTAAAGCCAAATTTTAATTACAATGGTTCAGCAAAATCAGTTTACTGGTCATCCCACCGAAGACCCAAATGAGCACCTAGGAAGATTTCTTAGGATGGCTAATACGCTGAAGTCGAATGGTGTGAGACCTGAGGAGTAAACTACATCTCTTCCCATTTTCTTTGAGAGACATGCAGCCCACATGGTATGAATCAATAACATGGGTTCGTTTGATACTGGGAAGAGTCAGTGTGTTCTACTTAGGCAGATTCTTTCCATCTCTCACTCTCGTAGAGATAATTAGACCTTAAACAAGGGGAAGATGAGAGTCTCGTATGTCGCTGGGAAAGATTCAAAAGATTTATCAAGAGATGCCCAATGCATGGAATGCACTCAAGACCCAGACAGATAGCATCACGCCTCGAATGATACATCCAAGGGTATTATCGATGTTTCATGTCGTGGAGCATCTGCTTAAAAAGTACAAGAGGCAAGATCTGATAGAGGACCCGGGCAAATGGCCATGAAAGCTCCATCCGGCTTTTCAAGAGGTAGTAGCAGAGAGTGCGGGTCATAGAAATGAGCAAGATGACAGCCATGGAGGCTAAAACGATGCTATAATGCATAGATGACAAACAAGAGAGAAGATGCACACCGCTTCATGAAATAATGAGAGGAAAGAGAATTAATGAGAAGAAGTGTCATGTGCCAACATAAGAAGATCTTATGGAAATGAGGAGGTTAAGTACGTGAACGAGCAAAGAAGCATTACTTGCCAAATCCTAACCTACCCATACACTACAATCCAGCACTGAGGAAACCATGAGGTCTTCTCATTTGGTGGAGGGGCATTATCTAAGGCAGACAAGATCCTCAACAAGGATATCACCACCACCAGGTCCCAGCAGCTGAATAAAGAAGGAGGTGAGGGCACATATGAATACCTGCGGTCGTGAGGAGAACCCAACCATTCGGTGGGAACAAATGTCGCATTTCACGGGGGATAAATAAAGAGGCATTACAATTCCACATGAACAAACTATCCGACTTGGAAACTTTCGTTCGATATCTGCATGTTTTAAGAATGCTAATGCTTCACCGAAAATCTAGAGACATGCTAGGTAATCGTCTCAAATATGCCAAATCGTAACAAGGGAACATTCTGAGCGACACCTAAGAACCCAAAGACCGCATGGCAATTCAATCGAAGTGGGAAGGATTGAAGGAAAGAACAGAAGACAGATAGAAGTAAGAGACTAAGGCAGAGAAAAGAGACTAAAAAGAAAGAAGAGAAGAAATGTACCGGGATTAAACAGATGAAAGGAAGAAATGACCTTTAAAAGAAAGCGAGTACCGTACTATGCCTCGGGCAGTTGTCGTTCTGGCCGAGACTTCAAAAGTCAAAAGAGAATAAATGTTTTTCAAATTCTCGATCTTTCAAGAAATAGAGAATATCCCATTCGCAGAGGTGATCAACAAATGCCTCTTTAAAAAATTTCTATGAGGTGTCGAAAGCAAGAAAAAGAAAGATAATTGAGAGGATAGTTAATCAATGCTTCATGCAATATTATCCAAATTTTAAGCTCCCACAAAGACGAAAAGACTTCGGCAACTTCACTAATCCCTCGCTCTATACGGAAATGTGAGTTCAAAAGCTTTTATGTGACTCGGTTAAGTATAAATTTGATGCCTCTATCAATGTGGTGAGATCTCATTGGGGAACTAACCTCAACAAAGAATTACATTACGATGGTCAGAACAATGGCACAAACTCGGTAGGGCATTCTAGGAAGATGTACTCAATCAAGGTTGGGAAAACACTTTCTTAGTGATTTGTTATCATGTATGGAGTGAATATCCCCAAGTTCCTCTGGCTGGCTGGGAAGACCTTTCTGAAGAACAGAGCGCCTGACGACGTGACAAAAAGGTGAATCGACACTCGAGTCGGGAATGGCGTTGCATTTTAATATTAATAGGAGTCTGGAGCATCCTAATGTAGAGGAAGATGGGCCAGGAGTGGTCAGAAGAAGCAATAGCTTTCTAATGATGAAGTGAATTTTGATCGCATCATTCAAAACTCTATCAATGA